>BSBK01004026.1:467500-527500 GCA_027943335.1 Chamaecyparis obtusa
AATGCTAAAGAAACAATTGCAGACAAATATTTATTCCTATAGGTGCAAATAGAAGAATTCTAAGAAAGAAAAAGACATGATAAAAGGTATTAGTGAAAGGATTCTACAACTGCAAGCCGAAAATCAAAATCTGAAGCAAGAAAATGAAGATCTGAAAAACAACCTGAAAGTTGAAAAAGAAGTCAATGCAAGACTCACAAAGTTAGGAAAAACCATGCAAAAAATCTATGACTGATTGAAAAATCAAAGAAAACTAGGTGACATTACCAGAATAGTGTATATTAGTGACAACACAATGGAGATCAAAGAATCATCAAAATTTGGACAATGAACTTTTAAAGAATCTAGTGATACACAAGGTAAGAAACCCTACAAGCCTACATACGATAATTGTGGAGAATATAGTCAAACTAAAAATATTTGTAGAAGAAAAAAGTGAACATTCCTAAAAGCACATTCTTTAATGGTTACTACTATAAGTGCAACAAGTTTGGTCATAAATTTGTTGGGTGTAGATTTGAAACTTTTAGTAGAAGATTTGAGAAAAATTTCTATGAATATTGCTGCAAATGTAATCATTATGGACACAAAGCTGAAGAGTGCAGAATTAAAGTACCGACAACAAGGAAATCAGTTTATTATTGGAGATGAGAAATAAAAAATTCTATTACATGTTTTAACTATGGAAAACCTAGACATCTAGCATTAGAATGTAGAAAATAAAATGAGGAAGTAAGAACTGAACCTTGGAGACCATTTTCACTACCATGTTATATTTTCTCAAAGTTTGGTCATGCAGCCTACTATTGTAGATATCGGTACACTACCACCAATGACACCAAAGGAGAAAGGATTATAAATAAGGAATAAGTTAGAGAGGAAATGGAGAAGATATGGAGAAAGAAGGAAGATGAAGTACCATCAACAGAAGACCCTGTGTCAGATGACGTAGGGAATTAAACTACCAATTAAGAAAGTAAGTAAATTATTAGGGACATAGAATTTTATTAAAATATTTGAGAAGTTCCTTAAATCAAATTCTGAACTAAAATATTCAAGAGCTTAAAGTAGATGCAATGATAGAAAAGTTGATGAAAAGTACTAAGTATAAGATTACTATTGGTGAACTAAGATCACTATCGATATAAAAACTACTTTCAGCCTACAATAAATGTTTGAGTACAATAGTCATTGGACACCTTGACATTATATATAATGACACTTATCATGAAATAGTCACATTCTAAAAAATCACTACGAAGAATAAAGCTGGAGGAAATATTATTTTGTATTGTGCTAATTCATTCTACAAAAAGGATTCAGATAGATTGATTGAACTGCAAACCCTAGACACTCAAAATCTCAGATAAAAGAAGGAACACACTAAAATCACAATGACATGTTTGAATGATATTAGTTGATAGATCAAAAGAGGATGAACCAGAATATCAGTTAAGTACTCTGAAAATTACAGATGTAAAAGATATGGAGCATTATCTCAAATACCATCATGAGTTATCTTAACAGAAGATGTAAGATCATTTATTCAATATAAATAGATTGAAATTGGTGATGAATATATAAGGATGTCCTACCAGGAACTATACATAGAGGAAGGAATGTTGAATGGAGTATGGGCATATGGAAACAAAAGGACTAACAGACATCATGTACATCCCAAAGAATTTTGAAGCTAAGTGGATCAAGTGTGTATTGAGTGGAATACATGGAGACTATATCTAGCTAGAAGGAGATAGACAAATCAAAATCACAAAGGAAATCATTAGTACAGTCCCAAGGTTATTGGCTAATGGGAGAAAATGTGTAAAGGAGTTGGCTCCTAAAATATAAATT
Organism: Chamaecyparis obtusa; assembly: GCA_027943335.1. Taxonomy (NCBI): domain Eukaryota; kingdom Viridiplantae; phylum Streptophyta; class Pinopsida; order Cupressales; family Cupressaceae; genus Chamaecyparis; species Chamaecyparis obtusa. The sequence continues at coordinate 469,355 of BSBK01004026.1, forward strand.
GAAGGTTTGGTAAGGTAGAAGCAAGACTAGAAAATTTTTGTTGTTATCAAAATTTTGGATAAGGAAATGAATTTTACATTAATGATTATTGGCTACAAGATTTATCAAAATAATCAGGAGAAGCACTAAAAGTTTCTATAAAACAAATCAGTTAGACAATATATCGGGAGGAGCACTACAAGTTGCATATGAGATTTTTACTGAAGGAATATGTATGATTGAGCAAAAATGATGTAGAATCAAGTGATGGTGAATCTAAGGAAAATCAATAAACATGGATTAAAGTTTGGAGCACTACTGGTATGTATATTTTTCTATATAAAAAACTATTTTCCAGTCATCAGTAGACTAAATTGGACATTGAGTGAACTAATTATACATCAGATTAAAAAATACATTGAACAATTAGGAAGTAATTACCACGCAGTAATGTGGATTTATTTCAAATAATTTCAAGGAATAATGTATGACAAAATATGGATACCACCTCATATTGTTGAAAAATATATGAAAGATATAGGTTTTCTAGTCAACACACATTCATGTATAATCAAAGTAATGGAGCCATGGGGTGGCTGAAAGAAGTTGAGTCCCACTTTTGGTCAAAAAGTGGAAGTGTTTTCTCTGTTTTTCAAAATTTCTATCAATTTATGTCCAAATTTGAAGCACTTAAAGATTGAATCTTGAAAAACTTCAATAATATAAAATTTAGTGCTCGAAATCTAGTTTTCAAATATGTAATTTATTTCAATACCCACATGGTATAAATTGAATTTTAGTATGCATGTCTAAAACCACTTTTCCAAAATGTTTGTTTCAGGACCACACCTCACGCGTGTATGGACACCCTTTTTTGAAGTAAATGAATGTATTTTTGGAAATCCTTTTGGGAAAAGGTACCTAAAATACTGAAGATTGGTCATAATATTTTATCTTATTTTTTATTGAATATTTTTTTAATTAATTTTTAATTGACTATAAAGTACATTTTTTAAACCTCTGGTGTACGGACACCATAATTTGATGATAACTTCACTTTTTTTCAATTTGAAAAGAATTCTATGTAGTTTGGTCACATATAACTCATTTTTCAAAAAACAAAAAATTAAAAAAGTTGTTAAAGTTTTAGTTAACCTTGGTATTTCAAGTTTAGGTACCACGTTGGCTTAATAAATATTGTATAAATATTAAAATTCACCATATCACTATAAAATTTATATTTTTATAATCTGGACAATAAGAGCTAAAATGGGTTTTCATTTTATCAAAAAATTCATTCGGGAACTTATCCTAAAAATTATGGCAAGGCATAAATTTTAATCTGTAATGCCTTAGCCATTTTTTTGTAGGGTCAAGCACAGGCTTGGTCCCACCAAGCCTATCCCGAACCAAAACCCAAGCTAGGAGGTAAGTTTCCTACTCAGATTTACAAAATGGGCATCCTTTTTTTTAAAATTCACAAAACAGGTGCTCATTTTGTGAAACTAAAAACAGACGCCCATTTTTTGAAACTAAAAATGGGTGCCCATTTCTTAAAGAGCTATTGCAACCAAAAAAACTAGACTGTGGGCCTGATCTAATGATTGACGACTTTTCAATCTATTTTGTATCGATTCGAAGCAGACAAAGAGAATATTTCTACCAACATTCTTTTTTTTTATCTTATTTTGGATCTGACATTCAAAAAAGATTGTTTGAACTCAAATTTTGGTGCAAAAATGGGATCAAATTGATGTAGAAAAAGGTCAAAAAAGGTTTTGACACCTGAGGAGATTGCATAAAATAGAGAGAAGTAGGCAAAATGACAATGAGAAAGAAGAGAAAGACTTTGAAACCCAAATAATGTTGGAGCATCGAGTTCAAAAATTATTTTAGAAGAGGAGGACAATGAAGACACCATAATGGATGTAGAGGTTGAAGAAGCAAAATCAGGTGCATCTTCTAATCTAGTATTGGATACAAGTATGTCTTCACATCCAATTGTTACAACTTATTCTAATAAAGATGTTCAAGATTTGCTAGAAGCAGGTTACAATAGAAATGATTTAAATTTTATTCCTAAAAATAGATTAACAAATTGAATTGCACGTAAAATTTTAGAAATTAGTAATGTTAATCATAATGATAAAGGAACTGAAAGTCAAACCCCAATTGAAACTGAAAATCAAACACCAATTCAGATTGAAATCAACAATGTAAATGTAGACATAGAAACATCGATTGAGAAAGAAACTTATTTGAATGATAATGAAATAAATGAATAATTTCAGTTAAAAATTGGCATGCTAGACAATTTGCATGGTTTGGTTTCATCGAGATAGATTAGGACACATGCGAGCAGATTGTTTAGACAATTTTTTTATAATAAGAAATTTGGGTTTCAATGTCAATTAATGTTACAATTAATTAAAATGTCTAAAATGCAAAAAGTGATGAAGACGTTAGGCATTTTATATGAAAACTAAGAAGGATGAGTCTCTAAAACAAGTTGTATCAACTATTGCTAGTGCCTTTGACACAATTGGAAAGAAAAGTCATTCTAAAGATAGTAATGCGTCACGATGAGAAATAACAATAGCTTTAGTAAACAAAATAACTACTGATAAAAGAATGATTTCAAACATAAGTGGATATCTTAATATTAATCGTAAAAAATTAACAAGACCTGTAAAAAGAAGAATTAACTTTGAAAGTGATCCAACAATCCAGTTATGGACCTTCAGTGGCAGACTCCCGAGGTCTGACATGAAACTTACTGGTGAAGTCAAAACTTTGATTGAAAAATTTTGGCACGATAATACAAGAGTATCCCTTAATGCCAGAGATGTTCTTAAATTAAGAACTGGCTCAAAAGTTCATGATCCACATCCAAAACACCTTTTAGATATGACTCAAACATAATTGTATAAAAAATTTGTGGATGATAAGGTGTTAACTATTAGTATTAGTCAAAGACCTTTTGAAAAATGTAAACCATGGTATGTAAGGATTAATAAAGAAAGAATCACATGTTGTTGCAAAACTCATGTTCAATTTTGTTATCATTATGATATTTTTTGATCTATACATTCTACTATGCATACTAATGAAATGTTGCAGGAATGTGGTATAAATATACCACCTAAAAATATAAAGGAGTTTATATCAAATTTATTTTGTAACCCACCTAATGAGCAATTTTATCTTTTGAATGCATGTGTTTCTGGTGTATGTGATGTATGTGGCAATCTTACATTATTAGATGAATGTTTGCATGAAAATATTTCATTTGATTTTGGACAACAATTAGTTGATGTACAAATATTTAAAACTGTTGAGTATCCATTGAAGGATGGAAAATTTGGAAAATGGTGCGACCTAATAAATGAAAAACTTAGTGTTAATACTTTTATGAATGAATTCAAGAGTAAGATCGTACATAAATATGTGAAACACTCTCACAATTCTACATGGCTTTATGGAGAATTTTGCATATGCAAGAATACATTTCCAATTGGTAGTATACTGTTAGTTGTTGACTTTGTAGAGAACTACATGCTTGCACCACAAGATGAGATCCAACCACAATATTATAATTCAGTGCAAGTAACAATTTTTCTTCATATTGTCTATAGACATGCACCTGATAGTACATAAGAGGATCAAAAAATATTGAGAGAGTACCATTTCTATATGAGTGATAATAAGTTACACTCATCAGAGTTTGTCCAATATTTCTTTAATACCTTTTATGAAAATTTAAGGGAGAGAGAAATTCATATGACACAACATCTAATATGGTCAGATAATTGCACATGGCAATTCAAGAATGCTAGAATATTTTATTGGTTGAGTAGGATGCACAAGAAAATAAATATCCAACATATCTGGAGTTTTTTTGAGGCTAAACACGGGAAGGGAGAACATGATGGTGCCGGTGCATGTGTTAAGAGAGCCCTTTGTAGAGAGAAACTCAAATTTGAGGAAAAATCAAAATTTAAAGATGCATGTGCAATTGTTGAATGGTGTAAAACAAGTTTGTCTACAGGATCAAGTCAGAACTCTACAATCAGATGTTTTTTTGGCTAGTTGAAGAGAAGAATATCCTTTCAAGATATGATTGTAATACAATCAATGGATTGGCTAAATGACATTCATTTAGGAGTTCTAATTCTAACACTTGGACTATATGGACTAGGGAGCTTGCATGTTTTTGTCAATTTTGTGTTGCAGGTGAATGGGAAGAATGCGAGAATATAGAATGGGTTGAAGAATGACAACAAAAATCTTTAACACCTAGTGTGAGACAAGATGAAGATGATATAATAAATGAAGACTTGGATTGTGCATTTGCATCAGAAGATTATGATCGTGTTTCAGACCTCATACAACCTAGTAATTTAATGCAATTTATTGTAAAACTTTAAATTATATATTAGTTACATGTGTTAGTTATATAATGTATGAATACATATATTTGAATTATAAACATTTAAAAAAGTTTTATTTACAGTGCATGTACTTAATTTTATTTTGTAGGACATGTGTATGCTATTGTTGCACCTGAGGATAATGAAGAGCAGACAAAGTATTGGTTAACTCGATGTGTAGAACCTAAGAAAAAGTTGATATGTCATCAAGTAGATGATAATTTTCAGTATCCAATTGGGTCTATTGTGGTAGTTGGTACATGGCTATGAAAATACCTAACAAGAAGGAATGGTTTACTAGCTTTTGAAGACTACGAATCAGAAAAGAAGATTATACACTATTCCCATTTGGTAGTGGTAACAAATATCAAATTGGAAAGATACAAAGGGAGGCCTGCTAATAAAATATTATGACACTTTCAATGGAAGAACATGAGGTAATCATAGATGCATTGCAGAAAAGAGAGGATGATGATGGTACATTAGGTTGAATCAAATTTATACATGTAAGTTTTTGTTCAATTGTCATATTTTTATATGTTTTCTACATGTCTTCTTTGAAGTGTCATAATTTATAATTTAGAGATATAGATTTGAAATTAAAATTAAAATTAACTTTAAATGAACTTGTATAAATTCTAACATTTCAACATGTTTATTTTTATGATGCAAGATGTCTGGAAGAACATCTAGACATGAACTATTATAGGCGCATTGCATAAAAGAGAGGATGCTGACGGTACATTAGGTTGAATCAAATTTATACATGTAAGTTTTTGTTCAATTGTCATATTTTTATATGTTTTCTACATGTCTTCTTTGAAGTGTCGTAATTTATAATTTAGAGATATAGATTTAAAATTAAAATTAAAATTAACTTTAAATGAACTTTTATAAATTCTAACATTTCAACATGTTTATTTTAATGATGCAGGATGTCTGGAAGAACATCTTTACATGAACTATTATAGATGCATTGCAGAAAAGAGAGGATATTGATGGTACATTAGGTTGAATAAAATTTATACATGTAAGTTTTTGTTCAATTGTCATATTTTTATATATTTTCTACATGTCTTCTTTGAAGTGTCATAATTTATAATTTAGAGATATAGATTCAAAATTAAAATTAAAATTAACTTTAAATGAACTTTTATAAATTCTAACATTTCAACATGTTTATTTTTATGATGTGGGATGTCTGGAAGAAAATAGACATGAACTATTTATGTAGTACAATGCACTCTTGTATTCGTACAATTTTGGCTTTGTAATTTAATTTCACATGAACTCACTTTTATTCATCAAATTTTGTTTTAAATATTTAAGTTAAATTCATAACTTTGTATTCACCTAATTTTGGTCTAAATATTAAACTTTGTACTCATCCATATTGTTCTTGTCAATTACATGTATTAATAGATCTCATTGTTAGATAGATGGTTTTTTTATAGTTAATTAAAGTGTTCATATTACTTGTAATGTATCTAGATATTTTTCTTCTCAATTACACATGAATTAATAGATCTCATTGTTAGATATATGGTTTTTTAGGATATATTGATAAATTTAATTTTGTAATTGATATTAAAAATGAGTTCTTTTCCATAAGCTCATATGTATATAAATAACAACTCATGATTAAGATAAATAACATAACAAGTCCTGAAATAATTTACATGTATCATTATGTCCATCATATCAACTCATGATATATACATACAATCACAAAACAAAGTCCTACTGTAAAAAGAATTTCAAATAACAACATAAGTTCAAATAGTCATCATAATATAAAACAAGTCTAAATAATATGACAACAAGTCATCATAACACAAGTCCAAATAGTCATCATCATATAAAACAAGTCTAAATAGTCATCATAATATAACTCTACTCATCTAGCTGATCTGCAGTCCTCTTCACTCCACGTGAAGAGGGCTGTGATGCATCAACACACTCTGTATGGTCCTTAGTAGTACCCTCAGCCTGCTCTGTATGTTCCTGAGTAGTACCCTCATCCTGCTATGTCTGGTCTTGGTACCCTCATCCTCAAGTACATGAAAAGTGGATGCAGCCAACTCCTGTAAAAAAATTTAAAGTATAAATTTTTAATAATTAGGTGTAAAAGATCTAGATACAAAATGGACATTGAAAAATTAATTTTAATCATTACCTCAAAAGATAGTGTTGATGGTTGCATTTGGCTTAATCCCGTAGCCATGCCAAGACTCATGGTGGTGTTGAACTAAACAACATATATAAAGCATGAATCAAACTTATAGTACATATACATAAATTATAAAGTATATATGACTTAACTATACAAATTTATGGAATAAAAACATGTACATTACCTTTGTGTGACACATAGCTAATGTCACTGATGAGTCAGGACGTAAATGTGATTGTGGAACATGAGACAAGCCAAAAGCCTGCAATTGCAAAAAAATAAGTGCATATCAAAGTTGTACATAAATTAGTAAGATATAAACGTGCTCAAAATTAATAAATGAAAAAAATACTACAGGTATATGCGGCTAACTCTCGGTGACTGGTGGGACAGAGAATGAACTACCAATCTCAGTGGTACATGAGAGACCCTACAAAATCACAAAAAAATGTCAAACACATTATCAATTAAAGTTTATTTTGTTTAAAGTTTAAATGTCTCACAATCAAAGTGCATATCGTGAATGGAGCACCGATATGTTGAGGTGTCGACATCATATGATGATGGCTAATGAATGATGGAGAGTTAACCATCCTCTGTTCACAAAAAAATCCACATGTTATGGCTCATAATTATATAAATAAGAAATTTAATATTGCACTACATTTAAATTATAATTAAATTTACTTGTGCGGGATGATCATCATCTGCATAGAGTAAATCAACATATGATGAGATATCATCTCTGGCATCACCATGCACACCATCATCATCATCGGCATATTCATGATGTGCGCCACCAGCATCATCACCATATCCACCATGGGCAGCATGGGCAACATCAGGATTAGACTGGGGACCCCTACATATACCCCCACAACTCGTGCAAACATGTGCTATTCTGGGGGCAGTCCTCACCTGGGTCATGTGCTGTAACAAATTACTCATAAGGGCACTCAAAGAACCAAGAGATGACTACACTGCTCGATGATGGACAGGTGCAGGAAGTACAGGAGATGGAAGAGGAACAAGGGGCTCATTGCACACATGATTTCTATTTCTTTCACTTGATTTGGCCCTTGGCCTATCCTCTGGCATGCCTTGTCCAACCCCCTGAAATGCTCTCCTGTCAAAATAATTGGGTTTCTTACCCAATTAAAACTCAACCCATAATTTCTTCAAAAAATAAAGTGGGACCTCATGATTAGCGTGTGGTGGATGGTCAAATACCATCCACCACTACTCCCAAAAATGCTTTGCTATGTCGAGGTGTCCACACCATCTAATCAAAATACGTGGCTTCTTGCCAAGTATCTACTCACCCATTGTAGGGTTCAAAAAATAGCATGCCAAATCATTTTTTGTAATTTTTAACTTATTTACCTCTTTATAAGAGAGGCTGTCAGCATAATAAACATGCATACTCTCCCTCCATGACTCAAAACTATCAATCTCATAGTCTAATGTCTATACAGAATCTACTATGCCTTGCATGCTATCTGCAAGGCGTAGTAGCTGGACAGATAGGTAGGGATCATTCCTAATAATGTTTATATCTCTCATTGTCGCCTCTACATTTCTCCTAATATTATCTCTTAGCTCTCTAGGTGGAGGTGGAGGTGGTAGTGGAGGGGGAGGGGGAGGAGGAGGGGGAGGGGGAGGTGGAGGAGGTGGTGGTGGTGCATGCTGACCTATAAGCTCATCAATGTGAAAATCATCCATATTACCAATTTGCGTACATATAAAAACATGATAATTTACAATTAACATACTGTAAAATATATTTTACCTTACAACTTGAATGACTTAAATAATTAAAACTTAAGAGAGAGAGAGGAGAGAGAGAGAGAGAGAGAGAGAGAGAGAGTTTCTAAATTTATGTTTTGGTTTTCTAAATTTATATTTTGATTTTCTAAGTTTAGGGTTTCATAATTTAATTTTGTATCTAGGTTTACATTTTTGTTTTACTACCCAGGGTTTTGGTTTTCTACGTAGGATTTTGTAATGTAATTTTGTATACCTAAATTTTACTAGTTTTCTACTTTAGTATGGTAATTTACAAAGTACATTGAAATAAAAAAGAACTACTTGAAAGATAAAATATAATTAAATTTATACAATAATTTTGAAAACAATATTAAACTATGTTTTTAAATTAAAAATAACTTGAAACTACAATTTTTAATGACAAAAATAATAAAAAAATAATAAAAAATAATTGTATGTAGAGAGGAGAGAGTAAGAGGAGAGAGGGAGAGAAAGGAGAGAGAGAGAGAGAGAGAGAGAGAGAGTTTCTAAATTTATGTTTTGGTTTGAACTAAATTTATGTTTTGGTTTTCTAAATTTATATTTTGATTTTCTAAGTTTAGGGTTTCATAATTTAATTTTGTATCTAGGTTTACATTTTTGTTTTATTAGCTAGGGTTTTGGTTTTCTACGTAGGGTTTTGTAATGTAATTTTGTATACCTAAATTTTACTAGTTTTCTACTTTAGTAGGGTAATTTACAAAGTAAATAGAAATAAAAAAGAACTACTTGAAAGATAAAATATAATTAAATTTATAAAATAATTTTGAAAACAACATTAAACTATGTTTTTAAATTAAAAATAACTTGAAACTACAATTTTTAATGACAAAAATCATAAAAAAATAATAAAAAAGAATAGTACATACCTGGAACATGAAAAAAATGGCAGATGGGGTCGATAGGGGAAGCTAAACCGGGCACCTGAGTTGTACTAAACGTGATCCCATTTTCTTGAAGATGAAAATGACAAGAATTCAATTTTTTTTTTAAAAACAAATTTTTAAAACGGGCGCCCGATTTGTTCAAATCGGGTGCCCATTTTGTATTCCAAATTTTCTACCCCCACAGACTTCCATGGAATTGGCCCCCAAATCCAAACTCTTACCCCATGGATATCTTGGTTGTACAACCATTTGGAAATGAAATAAAAGAGAATGAACTTAAAACAAGTATTGATAAATTGTTGAGTCAACCTAAGGGTATATAAGCTAATCAGTTTGGAACCTATGAAGAAGTGTACAAAAGGATAATATCAAATGAGAAGAAATCAAAGGGATAAAGAAACATTACAATGAAAATATGGAAACCCAAAATAGTACTAGAGACATGCCAAAATCAAGAACAAGTTAGCTAAACAAAGACAAGCTAATGACAAAGAAGATGAAGAAGAGCTTCCACCAACAAAGAGAACAAGATCTAGAACAGTGCAAGCTACACCAAGGAAAAATATGAAAATTCAATCAACAGTAAAATGAAGTACAAGAGCAAGAAGAAAGAAAAATAAACTAAAAATAGAGACATAAACATCAAGAGTAATAATTCTAAGAATGGTTACGAATATAGCTAATGGAATAAGAAAGTATGGAACTGTCAGAAAGATACATGAATTCAAACACATGAAATGGTTGGAAGAAGATAAGAAAAATGTAAAAGATGCAATAGTGTTTCACTTTCATAAGTTCATAAGATTTCTAAGCGACTTAAGATGGATTATTCCTACAGAGCCACTTGACAAAATCAACATAAGATGGGATGATGTTGAACATGAGAGACAAAGTAAATAAAAAATCCTAATACTTGAAAATGCATGGACAAGTGTTGAAGAAATTGATCAACTAATGAAGAAAAATGAAATTATATTTTCTAAAAGGAACAAAATATCTAAAATACTGGTAGGATTACAAGAAGTAGAAGGACTGAAAATGTGGAAAATAATCTTTAACCCATAAATGCCAGAAGAACAAGAATAAAAAATTGATAATATGCATGAAAAAGAAGAGGACATAGATTTGACAAGAGAAGACAACCCAATAAGGTTTGATGAAGGAAAGGTGAGTCAACCTATTGAAATAAAAGATGAATCTGATGATGATATGGGTAATGAGTGTTAATATCTATTGAGCATTCAAGGTTGTCATTAGTATCAAAGGTTATCAATCTATCGGTCAGGAACTTACACTGAGCAAGTCAGTAAACAAAAGCAAAGAAAAACTAGTCGGTAAAGCATAACACACCAAGCACTACATAGTTTATCTAGCTACAGCATCACTGACACTGACACCAACTGACACTAAGAGATAGTAAACACCAAGCATAGTATACACTGAGCTGATTATAAAGTGTTTACCGATGATCACAAAAAATGATAGTAATTAGAAATGGCACATACTTCTATGCAGAAGGTTACAACAAATCTTAAAATGGTTTACCAAGATCGTGGAACATTTATTGCTAAGATACTCATTAATTGTAATGTATATCTTTTGTAATAGTTTTGATCTAGGATATTTTACACTGTAGATCTTAGGGTTATGACTATGTCTTGTAACCTAATTTTTGTTAAAGCGACATAAACATAACACTATATATTTATGTGTTTGCATCATTTTTGAAGGTGAACTGATATATGAATCACATAGCACTTGAAGCAGTTGCCTAACTTCAAGTCAATTAGTTAACAAAGCAGGACAGAGAATAGAGGAAATCATATTAGCAGAATCAGAGAAGGCTACCAAGTAGTTTAGAGAAGAGATTCATCATAGTTGAGGTGATATTTTATCAAGCACTTATAGATCTGTTTCAGACAATTGAGTTGTCAATTAGCAAATAATTACCTATTGCTTTCTGACAATTGTAATAGAGTTTTGTATAAAATATCTTAACCGAGTAGACTTAACAGTCTTATGTAAATCTCTTAACCAAGTGCACACTTCATTAGTGTTGTTAAAATCCTATAACTAGGTAGATCTAGCTGGTCTAATATGTTACTCCTAACAGGGTAAGATCACCAGAAGTGATCAAAACTTGTAGCCCTAATAGGCAAAACTTTTCTATCTGCAGTAGTGAAGAATTTGTGGGTGAAGGTTTGCCTGATACCAAAATACTTGTGTTATGTGATTGCTATTTGGATTTCATGTTGTTTACTTTCCTAAAGTTAAATGGATGATTGATATATGCAATTGTATAAAAGTTATTTTGCAAGGTTATCACTATTTTCAGTTATAGATTTGGAAAGGTTTACAAGTAAATTTTTAGAGGCACTGATTCACCCCTCCCCTCTCAGTACCTATCTCTCCTAATTCCAACAATTGGTATCATAGTGCAGTTCTCTTATTGAACAGTTTAACCACTGAAGGGTAAAGATCTAAGTCATGGAGAGATACAAGCTAGATAAGACTGTTGAGAATTAGAAGATTCAGATGCAGATGTTTGTGGACTAGTATAAGCAAGCTAAAGAAGAACTAAAGAAAATGCCAGTTGAGAGGAAGAACCTAGTTATCCTACAAAATGAAATTGGTTATCATGAAGAACCTATTAATGATGTATTTGATCATATTGGATCAAGTTCTGGAAGCATATCTGATGGATCTGAAAGCATTATATCTGATTTATCTGAAAAGAATCAACATCTATCTAAACAAGTGAAAGCACTTCAAATAGGTCAAGAATCTCATATTGTGAGAATGGTGGAAATCATGAACAATGATAGACAGGTTGAACAAGATATAAATCTAGCTATTGAAGACTGAAGACAAATGACTGAACAACTTCAAGCTAAAGAAAGTGTAATTTAGAGACTCACTGATCGTCACTTCCAAGTATCTAATCAAATGATGACTATGAATCAATAGGTTAACTAAGTGAAAGGAGAATTATCAAGAAGACTTGAAGATGTTTCAATACTTAGAGAGGATAATGAAAAACTAAGAAATGAGATAAAGATACAAAAGCAACATAATGAAATGATGAAATTGGCTGAAGATAGCTCCAAGAAGATTGATGACTTCCTGACTAATCAAAGAAAATTTGGGAGTAAAGCTAGTATAGGCTACATCAGTGAAGGAGAATCATCACAACAAGTTGAAAAGGTCAACTACAATAAAAACCAAAGACCTAAGGTGCTGACATGTTATCAATGTGGCAAACTAGGTCACACCTTCAATGTGTGTAGAAGTAGAGCACAAGGTAAACTTCCTGTTATTCCTAAATTTGATGGATATTGTTACTATTGTGGAAATTATGGACATCAAGCCTATGAATGTAGAGCTAAACAAAATGATAACAATACTATGATGGATAAATTATGCTATACATGTAATAAGCATGGACACACTGCAAGGGAATGTAAGGCAAAGATGAAACAAGTATGGACACCTAAGCAGAAAATACAACACAAGCCTTATCAACTGAAGAGATAAGGTAACTCTTATGTTTGGGATTATAATGCATGGACTAATTGTGTTGTATGAGGTCGATATGGGCATATTTCAGCAAATTGCAACAAAAAAGATGGGCAGGACAATCAAGAAGTTAGACTAACACTGGAATGGCATGTATGCATTGTCACAAGGTCAGTCATTTGAGAAAAGACTGCAGAGACCAAGCACCATAAGAGAATCATGTATTTGAGAGTGGACACACTATTGTAGATATCATGAAGATAAGGAATACTATGTAGAGAAAGGCATCTAATGATAATGCTGAGTCAAACAATGCTGTCGGTGAAACCTTGTCCACTAGACTAGGTGACATCGGTTCCTCCACTTAAGTGAAAAAGGTGTGTATGGGACTGACATTTCAAAAGATCACATTTTACATACAGTTCCTTATACATGTTGAGCACATACCAAATCCACATAAGGAAGATGCACTATGGTTTATTTATTAAGAGCTAGTAAGGTTATATATTTGGTGTAAGCTAGATCGAGAGTTGGTTACCCGTCGGTAATCACTATTCAAAGTTAACTGAGGACACATATCAACTGATGAAGAAATTGTGTGTTAACTGAGCCATTAAAATTATTTAGTATATACCTATCCAACAGTTGTTATGAACTAAAGTTAGGTCAAGCATTTAATACATGAAAGATTGGGCGAGAATATCAAAAAATCTATAAATACACGAGAAACAAAGTTCATTGTTACATTGTGATTTCGAAGTGAAAAGATTTCACAGAGAAAGAGTTTGAGCTAAATATTTTCAGAAGGATTCAAGGCTACTGTAGATCAAACTGCCATCACTCTTTGATGATACCAAGTAAGTTCATTTTCTATCAAACACTCTATTTAACCTACTACTTGTCGAAACCCTAGAATCAATTTATGGCATCATCATCAACTATAAGAAAATCACAAAGCATTGAGGAGGAAGTAGAACTAATTGTAAGGGAAAATTTCACTAAAGATAAATTCAAGCCATACCCCAAGATCACATCTCAAACTGATTCAATGGGAGCTTTCTCAAGCATACCAAATGGGGTTTTATTGATGGAAGACGTAAGTGTGTATATTCATTGTAAAATCAGGGAAGTTGGAGACTTTGAAATTATTGCTGCGTATCAACAAGTTTGTGGCCCCGATGGAAAGTTAAAACTTGAACACAAGAAGATTAAGGAATCAGGGTTATCGTGTGTTACATATTATCCACACTCATTGAAGATAGACTAGATCAGAATAGTATTGAGTAGATATCACGATGGTAAATTATGGCTGGACAAACCTATTGAGGTCACTAATAAAATGATCAGTAGGGTTACTGGCTACCCTACAATTGACAAGGAAAAAGCTTTCCATAGCTCATCACGAACTAATGTTGAGAAGAATACTGGAGCTCAATGGGATGGAAGGGAACTAAAAATTTCAACAAAGACCCAGTAGTTAAATTTGCAGCACATGTGATCGGGTACAAAATATTCCAATCAAGCAGATTCAATAGTGTACCCTGCAGCACAATAGACATGGCGCATAAAATTGTGAAGAAAGATCACTAGGTAGATATTGCCAAAATTCTACTACATCAACTATAGGAAAACATGAAGATTATAAAGAAAAAGAAGTCTAATAGCTATAAGTTCAGATCACTACTTGTTTGAATATTTTTCTATCTACAAAAGTATGTACCTGGCATTGGTAAAGTGAATTGGCAATCAGACAAATCGATAACTGCATAGATTACTGAGATGATGAATAGTTTAGGAGATAATTTGAATATGGAATTTGATGCATACTTCAAAGAATTTTAGACCAAAATGCATAAAAGGAGTATAATTCCAAGGGAATTAGATGACAAATTTGAGAATGATATATGTTTTTAGTAAGTATAGATTATTCAATGATAAAGGCGGTTGAACCTAGAACTAAATGGCTTTCACTGATGGGATATGAAATGAACCATGATTTCACTTTGAAATCTATTAATGCACTACTTTCATTACCAATAGACATCACTGCCACTAGGTTTGGAACATATGAAGAGGCTAAGTCAAGAATCACTACAAACATAGAGATTGGCAAAATGTCTAGAAGAGAAAAGAAAATGAAGAAGGATCTTATAGCTAAATTTGGAGATATATCAAACTTATTTGAGGAGTCACCAGTTAATGAAACAGCCAAAGGTCAGTTACAGTTACCTAAAAAACCATATGACAGTGAGGAGACTGAGTCAGAAAAAGAGAAAGATACCACACCAGCTCCTCCCACCAAATTTCACCAGAAAAAGAAGTTACCAGTACATGAAGGTACAAGGAAAAGGTCATTAACTATAGCCTCATCCCCTCTGAAGAATGCACTAGTAAAAGTTACTAGACCGAGGGCAGCTACACTGACAAGAACTTATAAAAAGATAAATACAAAACCTGTAGCTGAGGCACCAAAGAAACAAAGAAAAATGATAAGAAGTAAAGAAGATATTGAGGAGACAAAAAAAGAAGATGATATCAACCAATTCAAAGTGGTTAGTAACAAACAATGAACAATAGATGGCATTGTTGAAGACATCATTGAGAATGGAGATCTTACTAATCTAGGAATAGACATATTCAACAAGATGTCTAATGAAGATCAAACTAAGCTAGAAGAGGCTGTCATCCAAATGATGATCAAATTCAAGAAAGTTCCAATGGAATTTGCCTATGCATTACTGAAGGAGTTGGATGACAAGATAAATAAAAAATGGGCTATTGCACTAGACACCAAGAAGAGAAAAAGAGAGAGATCTCTAGTTTGGGAAGCCCCACATCTAAGCTATGGAGGACTTGATGAATACATGGATAAATATCAAGAAAGATTAATGATCAAGAATTGAGCCATGATGATACTGGATGAAAATGTGGTAGATATGGATATAACAAGCGATTCCTTATGGACATCAATTGTTAAGGCCAAAGAAAAAGATGAGCAAGAAGCATTTTTAAACTTGTCTAAAAAGAGACAAAATTCTAAAGGAAAAGGTATTTGTGTTGAGGATGATAAAGGAAAGAAGGTAAAGAACACCGGTATATCAATTACCGAGGTAATTGATATCACCGAGCAAAAGGATGATATAAGTGTTTCACAGGATGCACCGGATCAAGTAAAGATCCACCTGGAGAAGAAAACCAATGATGATGTACTCATTAAGGACATGACCAATGGTGATCCTGATGACAAAAATGATGAAGCTATGAATATTGCACCAAATCAAGATGCAACACTAGACACTAAAAGTGTATTCACATCATTACCAGGTGAACTTCATGTACTTGCAGAAGTAGCTAAAAAAATTTCACAAGTACAACTCAACGACTTAGATCCTGAGCAAAACAAGGACACAATAGGGACACAAGAACCTGAGCAACCTACAAATACAAATGAGCCTAACAAAATAGAGGCACCATCTATAGAAACCAAGGTAACAGATGAGACAAAGGCAACCGAGGTGACCTCACATGACACCACAACTAAGACTCCCACACCATCAACTGAGACTATAGCCACTGAGGAGCAAAAAAAGGAGGAAAGTGTGTAAACCGGGAAGGAAACTCTGAAGAATGGAGATAAAACTATTGTTGTATTTAATAAGAAATCACCTCTGGCACCAGAAAAGAAAAAGAAAAGAAAGGAAAAGGGACCGGTCACCATAGATGAAGTGATAATTATCCCTGAATGTGACCCAAGGACCCTAAGCCCTGAAGAATTGAGTAAATATGGGGAACTATGTTCAAGAAAGGTGACACAAGAGAAGTTGAAGCAAGAACACAAAAGAAAAGAAGTATTAACCGATGTGAGGGATATCCTACAATAGGTAGTACCTGAGGTAAAAATTGATGAGGATACTCCTATCATAGATCAACTTGCTACACTTGTTGAGAAGATCAATGCCCCAGATATTGATGCAGATAAAAGGATTGAAGAGAGGGCAGAATCTAGAATACAACACAAATTGGCAAAGAAGATCAGCCAGGAAGTGGAAATTCAAAAGGTCAAATTATCTAAGGTAATCACTGAGATAAAGTCTATCACTCAGATAACCTATCAATTCTTGATAAAGCTTTGTACTATAGATACCTTCACTATTGAAGTCAATGAAAAGATAAAAGGGTTGGAAGTCGAAATCAAACTATGTATAATAGTAGCTATAACCGAGCTCAATGCTATTTCCAAGCATACTCACTAATTTCAAGAACTCTGGTGATTAATAGCAGGCTTAAGGAAACAAGAAAAGCAAACATAACTCATTCCTTACTTGAAAATTTTTGAGGCACATATTGTCAAAGTGGAACAACTCGTGGCAACACCAGAGATTTAGGTGTTAGACAACATCTTTGACATGCATGCACAAGTCGGTCTTGAGCACATTTCTCTTACCAACTTGAAAGAGGAATGGGAAAACCTCTTGGAGTCAATGAAGAAAACCCATCAGCATATTTTTGACAAAATGTGAGTATACTTTTTTTTTTTTTGTATTTGGCATTACTATCAAAAAGGGGGAAAGCAATGTATATTCTTATGCCAAATATGTACATAGATGCTACATAAACTACATACTACTGGGAGCATGCACTCAAGGGGAGTAAAGTAAATATAAATTTTTGATAAGTTTATGTATATGGTGGAGATATAAGGAATATATAAGAAAATTTTGTCTATATACATTCAAGTTTTGATACTAATGCCAAAGGGGGAGATTGTTAATCTCTATTGATAATTCAAGGTTGTCATTAGTATCAAAGGTTATTAATCTATCAGTTGGGAACTTACACTGAGAAAGTCAGTAACCAGAAGCAAAGACAGACTCGTCAGTAAAGCATAACACACCAAGCACTACATAGTATACCAAGCTACAACATCACCAACACCGACACCAACCGACACCAAGAGACAGTAAACACCAAGCATAGTATACACCGAGCTGATTATACAGTGTTTACCGATGATCACATAAAATAGCATAGTAATAAGAAATAGCACATACTTCTATGCAGAAGGTTACAACGGATCTTAAAATAGTTTACCAAGATCGTGGAGCATTTATTGCTAAGATACTCATTAATTGGAATGTATATCTTTTGTAATAGTTTTGATCTAGGATATTTTACACCGTAGATCTTAGGGTTATGACTATGTCTTGTAACCTAATTTTTGTTAAAGTGGCATAAACATAACACTATATATTTATGTGTTTCCATCATTTTTGATGGTGAACTGATATATGAATCACAGAGCTCTTGAAGCAATCGCCTAACTTCAAGTCAATCAGTTAATAGAGCATAACAAAGAACAAATGAAATCAAATTAGTATAATTAGAGAAGGCTACCGAGTAGTTCGGAGAAGAGATTCATCACAGTTGAGGTGATATTTTATCAAGCACTTATAGATCTATTTCAGACAATTGAGTTGTCAATTAGCAAATAATTACCTATTGCTTTTTGAAAATTTTAATAGAGTTTTGGATAAAATCTCTTAACTGAGTAGACTTAACAGTCTTATGTAAATCTCTTAATCGAGTGCACACTTCATTAGTGTTGTTAAAATCCTATAACTAGGTAGATGTAGCTGATCTAATATGTTACTCCTAACAAGGTAAGATCACCAGAAGTGATCAAAACTTGTAGCCCTAATAGGCAAACCTTTTCTATCTACAGTAGTGAAGAATTTGTGGGTGTCATCCCCACCACAGTTTTTACCTTCTAACAAGGGTTTCTACATTACCAAAATACTTGTGTTATGTGATTTCTATTTGGATTTCATGTTGTCTACTTTCCTAAAGTTAAATGGATGATTGATATATGCAACTGTATACAAGTTATTTTGCAAGGTTATCACTGTATTCAGTTATAGATTTGGAAAGGCTTACAAGTAAAGTTTTAGAGGCACTGATTCACCCCTCCCCTCTTAGTACCTATCTCTCCTAATTCCAACAATGAGGAAGATGAACAGTTTGAGGAACAACACACACTAGAAGTTGCAATTGCATACACTGAAATTGAATAGGTAACACATGCTACTGATATGAAACCTACTATTGGTGAGATACGAGAAGCCAAAATAATTGAGAAACAACTAATAAATCTAGCTAAGGACAAGAAACAAATAGTGAAATCTAAAGAAGTACAAGTTGTTAGGACATTACAAAATATGATAATGATAACAATAGCACAAAAGAAGAGGAAAAGGGATTCAAAATCTGATGAAGAAGAAGAAGACCTTGATGAAAGACCCAATTTTGAAATTTTGAAGATAGATCCTAAAAATATGGATTATGAGGAATAGATATTGTATGCGGAAAAACTAAAAGAGAGAATAGTCATTGAAAGATAGTTGAAGGACAAACAAAGGAAAAAGATTATGAAGAAGACAGATCAAATAATTTCAAGCTTACTATCAGAAATTATAGTGGATGAAGAAAAATCCAGTATGAAACAAATGAAAACATATGTTGACATAATAGAAAATTATCACAAAGTAAAGGCATAACTAAAAGAAAAGATACAATAGAATTCACATATGGACAGAAGAGAAGATAAGCTAGTAGAAATAATAGGAATACTATTGAAGAAACTTGAAAATATAAAGGCCTTGTTGACTAACACAATAGAAATTTCTAATAAAATATTTGAGAAAAGAAATAAAGTAATTGAGGAATCATGCATAATAGCTATAAATATGGATTTAATGCAAAAAAAATATACAAGTAACAATTGATCTGCAAGGTAGACCAATAAAGAATGATGATGTAGACATTATTGAAAAAGTAATAAGAGTCAAAGGAAATATCAGCACCATAAATAATATGATGAAGCAATGGAACACAATGTTGACAAATATTAAGGACAAGCATAAAACTATTCTATTAGTGATAGAAACTAGTTGACACCCAAAGGACACAATTTTATTTTTTTCCACCTTTGGAATTTTTTTTGATTAAGTAAAATAGGTTTTACAGGATGCCTGAAACCCAAAAAAAAGTTAAAAAGAAGCATAAACAAGTTCAGTTCAGAGCTAAGGCATTAAAAATAAAGGGACAGGCCATAGAAAGGTAGACCAAGAAACTACCACAAAATGGAAAGACAAAATAGAGCAAAAAAAGGCAGGCACGGGATGTCGGATTAAGCTAGGCTCTTTAGCATGGCAACAACATTACATTTAAGAACCTCCATCTTCTCTGCTACCTCTTTAACTTTTTGAATGTCATGGGGACCATGGGAACCATCATCGTCCCTATTTTTATTTATTCTAGCTTTGGTTCTTTTGCCTAGACCTTCGTTGGGCTTCTTCTTTTCTTCCTCCATAGTCCTATGGTCATCCCTGATGTCCATGTTTTCTTCCATTTTGTTGATTAGCAACTTGATGTTCTCATTAGACGCTTTGAGAATGTTATAATTTTTCTCAGCAATACCCTTTAGGGTGTCCTCAAGACTAATCATTTTTTGTTCCAAGTGGTCAACCCTAGCCTCCAAGCTTCACTTTCACTTGGTGTTTTTATGATCCTTATCATTAGAGCTCTGAGTTTTGTCTTTGAGATCTTCAATTTCATGGAAGAGCCATTTGAAGGACCTGTACTGATCCATCATGCTATTCTTAGTATTGTTAAGGAAATTCATCTCCATTTCCCTAGCCTTATCACTGAGAAACACCAAAGCAGGGTCGATTAGCTCCTCCTTATAGATTTTTCCATCGGTTTCCTCCAAGATTTTTGGGTTAATGACCTCCCTTATGATCCCCATATGCACTGTATTGACATTGAAGTTCTTCCAAACCTTTTTCCCTTTTCCAGTATCTTTACTTTGATATTCCCCTCTGGACTTATCTTCTAAGGTCTCAATTATAATGGGAGACTGGGTAGAGGGAATGCCCAATTAATCTTTGGGATCCATAGATATAGGGTCTTAAGCCTCATTGTTGGTACCAGGAGGGGGCTGAAGAGGGGGGGAATTATCATTGCTGATAGAGAGATCAATAGAGAGACAACTTGAGTAGTCCCTCATAGTGTTGAGGTTATCCCCTTTGACTTGCTCTGGCTTTTTTGTGGCTTCCATTTTTGGGTTTCCCTCCTCCTCATCTATACCCATTTCTTCCTCATCATCGTTATACTCCTCATCTGAGGGTATCTCCTTTCTGTCATACTTTTTTAGATATTTTGAGGTTTTGACTGAGCTCAAGGGTCTCTTCTTGGATGAGGACCTCTTTTTCAAATTTTTTTTCTCTTCTTCCTCACTATCCTTAGAATGTATACCCTTGTTGTTACCCAACGGAATGTAATCTGACCCATAATCTTCACTGTTAGCTTTATTATCCACAATTTCCTTACCCAGAATTTGGTCTTTGAAGAAATCATAGATTAACAGTAACAAGCCCTCATGCAGGGCAAGGTTAGCTATGTTATTATCTCTAAAGCCATTAATATTCTCATTTATGGAGGAATAGAGATAAAATGGAATGCAAACCTTTTTTTTTACCTAAAGTGATTCAACAAGACGAAGTGGTAGGTACGAATTCAAAGGGGGAGAAATAGTATAGTCAAAGGGATATTGAGAGACGTACTATAAAGGGAAATAAATATCTAAGGGGGAGAGATACAAAATGATGCATTATAAAGGAGAGATGAGGTATAAATAGAAAGGTTTTTGAAGAAAGTAGAAAGGTTTTTCCATCAATGCCAAAAGGGGAGATTGTTACTTGAGAAAATACTCTACATATAATTAAAAAACAATCAATGATGATTTTTCTAAGATTTTCATTGCTGGAAAATAACATTAAGTATAGAGATGAGGAAAGGAAAGACATATTAGCATAGATTCTATCAAAAAGTGTTATCAACATAAAGGAAGAGTTATGAGAAAATTTTATCGCAAAGTATTAGCGGTGAGAAGAAAAGAAAAGTTTACAAATAAGGATGACCTCAAATTACAAAAATGGTTTATGGGAGATTGAGAAACCCTAATTAGGGCAAGAAACTATAAGAGGTGATCTAAGGAAAAGGTAAGATAGTGGAATATACAGATATACAGATCAAAGAATGCAGATAGAAGTGAGGAACAATGTAGACATATGTTATAAACAAAGATCAAAGGATCAAAGATCAAAATAAGATAAGATTAGAAGAAGAGAGAAATTATATCTAACAAGATTTTGGATAAATCATCTACAGGTCAAATTTCTTGTTCCTAATAGTCTAGTAGCAAGATTGTGAAATCCCTTAACGGGGTAGTCTCTAATTGGACTTAGAAGTTTTATTAGGAACTTATTGTAAATCCTTTAACAAGGTGAACATTGTATAAGTGGGATAAAATATCTTAACATAGTAGTCTCTAACATGACTTTCAATACTCTTAAGTGGGTATTAGACACTCCTAACAGGGTGAAGTCATTCATAAGATGATATCTACGTAAGATCCTAATCGGGAACCTTATTACTGTAGTGATGAGTTTTGGGTATCATCCCCACTGTAGTTCTTCCCTCTGATCAAGGTTTTTTTGAGACACTAAAATATTGTGTTAAGTGTTTGAATGTTTATGTGTTGTATGTTTAATTTTCATATAATTAGTTATCGGTTAAACATTGCAGCAACTATTAGTAAAAGAAAAAATAATTATTGGTATAATTAATTTACTAGCTAATTGTTTATGTTCAAAAAGGTGAATAAGTTTGAAATCTCTGTGATACTGATTCACCCCCCTCTCAATACCCTACCTAGAACTTTCCAACATACATATGTATATAAGGTTAAGCATAAAGATGTGAATGTGAATTTGTACATTCAATGCATGGACAAAATTATAAATGAATGGTAGTACATTTTTTGGGATAGAAATATAGAGTTATTGGTAGAATACAAATTCACATTTTGAACTGCAATGTGGTGATAGGACTGGTCCTAAAATTCTGATACATGAATTGACTCAAATAAAGAAAGGAGAGAATGGAGTAGTACTTGATTTCAATTTCATGTTCATCGTAACCATAATAAATCTCCTAACTAATTTGAGATAAACTAAATGAATATGCCTAGTAATGTATTATGGCTCATTTGATGATAAAAATGGATATATATTAAATATAAAAATCTATAGACATTGTGGAGTTCATATATTAGTATAGTTAATATTGGAAACAATATGTGGGCATCAAACAAACATTTGAATTGAATATATATATATATATATATATATATATATAAATATATTATCCTAGATAAAATTTCTTGTAATAAACACCATTTTGTTGATGAAAGAATGGATAAGTTAATAAGATCAATGGAAAACATCTCATAAGGTGGAAATAAATAAGAAAAAACTTCTCAGTATGTGCACAAGTATGGGAAACCAAAAAATGGTTGAAACTGCTTTAGTAGATAGGTTTCAATTTAAATTCAGTTGTCGATATAATAACTATATTAGATAAATTTGTTGCACTTAGTTACACTTGATTTAATATTATTTAGCATCTATTTTTAATAAATAGTAGCCATTTGAATTAACTTAAATTAGAGTACACTACTCACACATAAAAGTAAGGGGTATGAGATCACCCCTAAGGAGTGTATTGGAAAATTCTCAGATAGACAATAAAAAACACATAAGTAACACCCCAAAAAAGAAACATAGGCAAGCCAAAGAGAAAAAAATGTAAATCAAACCCACTAGGTAGCTAAATCAAGTGACAATGGGTGGTGGAGCTAGATCTTTTTCATCCCTAGGACTCCATACATTAATAGGTTCAACATTGATATCTAGGAGGGATCACCCTTCTTCTATAGAAATCTCCCTTTCATCCTTGTCCACTTTTAATTTTTCTATATCTTGTAGTTTCATAATAGTGATTGTCCTTGCTTCATACCTCTACTATATATACGCAATGTGTGTACAATATATATGATGATTTCAATTAAATTATTTAATTCTAATAAAATAGAATCATTATTGTTCCTTCTCTTTCTTGTTGTAAAGGTTTTTGAGGTTTATAGGTTTTCCTCTTGGATGTTCTAATGTGATATCAGAATAAAAACTTCTAACCTCTTCATGCTAAGAGCTTTCTCTAGTTTTGTGTTTGAAGTCAAGGTGATTTTAATTTCTCTATAGAGGCATTTATTTTAGGCATTTTATTGCACCAATTTCCATTTGATGTGACTATTATTACTTTTCAGAGTATTCTAGGTCTTTTCAACAGTTGCAGTATTTTATCAGCCAAACTTCTATTCTATTTCTTTTTTTATTGAAATATTAAAAAAGTTACAAAAAATTACAAGGAGAAACAAGGGCTATCATACACAATAGTAAAAAAAGAACAAAAAATGAAACTATCAACAAATAACAACTGTGAACATCAACCAAATTAGGCTTTACATATAATAAATCCATGACATAATAGTTGGTTACACACTGAATTCATAGTAATTTTACAATTGACTAGAATATTAGATCATGTCATTTTTGTGTTACCTGAGAACCTAAAATTTAATCTTATCCAACAAATGTATGATCTTTAATTGCTCCTTCGATACCCCTCCCATTTAAAAACATAGTAAGACAACTTGGAACAAGATGTTTGTGTAAAAATTAAGCATTTATGTCTCTCGGTGAACCAACTAATTAGAGAAGACAACCATAAACATGCATTTCCAAAAATAAAGTAAAATACAGTGTCTTATAGTATTTTCCATCATTTTATTTTAAATACCATGCCCCAAAATAGAAATTTTCCAGCCCAAACAATGCTCAAATATCATAGGAAAATAAATAAATATAGCTCTCCATTTTATTTTAGAAAATAGACAATCACAAAAAAATATGTTTTAAGCTCTCATAGAAATCAAAAAATGGAGA
The DNA here is from genome assembly GCA_027943335.1 of Chamaecyparis obtusa. Classification (NCBI taxonomy): domain Eukaryota; kingdom Viridiplantae; phylum Streptophyta; class Pinopsida; order Cupressales; family Cupressaceae; genus Chamaecyparis; species Chamaecyparis obtusa. The sequence continues at coordinate 494,049 of BSBK01004026.1, forward strand.
TGTGATGGGTTGATCTATCATACATTCTATCCTTTCCTCAATTGGTAGTTTAAAATGTAAGATCTCCCAAGCCAACATTTGTGCATTAGCATCATCTCTAGACTTCAATACTTTGTTACTCAATCTCTAACATGTCTTTTCATGCAGCTTGCATCTCCATTTATAATTTAATATTGTTCTAAAGCTGGCTATACTGGTTTATATGACTTAGTATAGTGTTTTCATTATGGAAACAAAGTCATATAGCAGTTTGGAGTCAACACACTTAATGAGAAGATCATAAATAGGCTAAGTGTTGAAGACTGGACAGTGTACAGAGTACTTGAAGCTAAAAGCATCATCACACATGTGTAAGATCAAATTATGGTATGTGTCCTAGAAGATAAGTTTTTTAGACTATATTCATGTTTATTCTATGAGCGCATGATTAGATATGCAAGTATGAGAAAGATACAGACAGTTGAAGTTACACAGCTAGTGTGTGCCACAAAAGAACAGAGTAAGCATCCGATTGTTAGCAATTTTATTTGCGGTTATATTCTAATGATGTAAAGGCTATGCACCTATCATAATTAGGTTTCCAACATGTAAATAATTTTTTTTATAAACACACTTGAGCCAATTCAATTGGAAGCATTGTGTGTAATAGGTTTAAGGGCTGACCTAGTAGTTTATTGTGTATGCGCATATAAATATGAGATGCACCTAATTGTAAATGATAGGAAAGTTGATAGAGAGTTGTGATAAGTAGAGTAGAAGTGTACAAAGATACTATATGATGTATTAGAGCTTTGCAAGAGGTCAAAGTATCAACGCATCAAAGGAACTAATCTGACAAGTAGTGTCATAGTGATAGTTCATCCAATATATATAGTGTGTATCTGAGATCTAAAGGTTGTAGCCTTCACCACTTGAGAAATGAGCTCTAGGATAGTGCGTCCACTCCCTTAATAGGGACTATTATAAAAGAATCCTAATAGGGTCTGACCCTTGACCAGGCCCACTGTACTTAATACATTGTAAAGCAACTCCTAATAGGGTTAAACATCTTCTAACAAGGATCACAAAACACTAGTACAAAATATTAGTGGGTGTCAATTCCCACTGGGTTTTTTTTCCTATTTGGGTTTCCACGTAACCATATCAGTGTCATGTGTTGATTTAATGTTTCATGTTTATATGGATGTTCATTTTAGTACTTAAGCATTTAAGTTTAGTTTAAAGATTAATGTAAAAAGATAAAATATAGTGAACACTGATTCACCCCCCCACTCTCAGTGTTCCCATTCCTAACAATTGGTATCAGAGCTCTGGTCCTTAGCAAAGAAGTTTAACCACTTGAGGAGATCATGGAAAAAGAAGAAATGAAACATCTAAAAAGAAATCTTGAAGCCACTCTTGAAGACCTGGACAAATCTGAAAGAGAAACTGAAGAACTAAAAGAAAAAGTAAGTGATGCTCAATTAGTTATCAAAAGAATAAGAAATGATTTGAAAGAATGCTCTAAGAGTGATCTAGGGACAATGGTCAAGAAGTTTAATGAAGAAAATGCATCCTTAAAAGAACAACTTGAAGAATTTGATGATAAGCTGATTAATAATCAGGAAGTCTACAATGAACAGGTCAAAGAAAACCTTCAACTCGATGAAGAATTGAGGCAAGCAAACATGGAAATCCTAGAGCTAAGAAATAGAAGAGAAAGCTTGGAATCTGAATTGAGAGAAGAAAAGAATCACATTGACAAATTACACACTAGTTCTGATTTGATAGAATCTTAGTTATATGCAAGAAGAGCTAAAGGAGATACTAGCTGAATCAAATACAATGAAGCACAAAATCAGATTGACAACATGCGAGAAAGAAGGAATGCACAAAAAGACTCTACTAATACTAAGAAGACTAAAGATCAAACCAAAGTTAATGGTGAGCCACCCAAGAATGAGTGCAAGCAAGTAGACCGCACTTGTTATGCATGTAACAAGCATAGACATTTAGCAAGGAACTGTACAGAGGTAAGACCTTTTAATGGTTACTCTTATTCATGCAATAAATTTGGTCATAGAGCTATGAATTGTAAGACAAGTAAAAAGAAAAGGACTCAGCATGATCAGAGAAATTAGAATCAGTCAAATGTAAGAAGTTCTCATAATGTTACATGTCATATATGTAACTATAATGGTCACTCAGCTAGACAATATAAAATGGTGACCCATGTCAATGCGCCAAGGAATATAAGGCCTCCAGTCATTTATCACTCTTGTCACAAGGTTGGACACATCTCAAAGTTCTATAGATCAAGGATGCAAGGTCAGGAAAGTCCTTAAAAGATCGAAGAACTAGTATTGGATCCCGAAGGATAAGTCAAGTTTGTGAAAGCCTCAGAGGATGTGAGCTTGATTTGGCCAAAAGAAAAGAAGGATAAGGTTGATGAGTATGTATTGGATGCATCCATAGTGGACTCACCCTCTACATTTTGATGAATGGCCCTCAGGGTCATATGAGGAGGTAATTTAGCTCTAGACCCTTGTGTGGCTGGTATACTCACTCTCAGAGTATGCACCTTTGGACTTAAGATTTTGGAGACCAGAGGAACCTTTGTGCAAGAGTGCACTAGCTAATTGTTCACAGAATGGAAGCTGGAAATTTCCAAGTGACAGCTTGGTTTACACAACATGTATTAATGGAAGAGTTTCAACTTTAAAAGTACATAGAAGATAGAAGATCTCTCATTGCATTTATATTGAGAGCGATTGGAGAACAAAAAAGCCTTAGCATTTTATTGAGAAGTATTGCAGTTTGATTCATCAAGTAACTTGTTGTGCAATTGATCAGTTGTGGAAACCCTAGTTCGTTGCACTGATTCAAAATCTCTTGGAAACCTTTGAGAAAGCATTATGCAAGTAAGTGATGGCTACTCTATAGTATTTGATGTTGTAGAAAAGAAAAGATATGTGTTTAAGAGGCATCTATTTAAATCTACACTAGATAACCTAGAAGAGACATTTTCCCGCACGTCTATGGGCTTTATGCTTATCGAGGACATTAGGGCATACATCTACTATAAGAAGAAACTAGTAGGATTGGACAGATTAAGGGCGCACATAGAAACTATGTTGAAACTAGACAAAACCTTATTGTATGAGTATGCACATTGGGAGAATCATCCTATAATTGAATATGCTATGACATATGAGTTCTATGAATCAGAATGGATCAAGATTCTACTAAGCAGGATTCATGATGACCTATTTTGGATAGGTGAAGTGCCTATCAAAATTAGTGGTGACCTAATTTATGAGATGAAAAGCCTCTCAAAGACAGGTGTCATCCTGCCAATGGGTAAATATGTGAGGAAGATTATTGAATAGACTTGCAAGTCAAGGAGTGATAGGCGCAGTATGACCATAGAGCCTATTGAGAAAGATGACATAAAATTGATGTCTATGATACTTAGATACATGTTTCAACACACTAGTAGGGTGAACAGTGTGTCTATAGCCACAATTTTTATAGCCATAAGAATTGTAAATGAGAATGGATAGTTCAACCTATGTAAAATCTTGTGCGCATAGCTAATTGACAGCATCAAGGCAATCAAGCATGATAAGACCAAGATATTTAGATTTGTATCTTTAATCATTTATATGTACTTCCACATTGTTGGAAAAGTATTTGATTTGTATCTAGACAAATCCATTCCCACAATGCCACAGATATCTCTCAAGGCATTACTGAGATCACCTTGAAGGACTACATGACATTGGAGTTAAAGACATTCAAGGATAAGATGCAGATGAGGTATAGGATACTATCTATTTTATGGTTGAGATTGACACAACATGCATGGAGGTAGTTGAACCTAGAACAAAGTGGATTCATCCACTTGGATATGAAGTAGATGAACAAGTCTTAGAAGCATATGCTCAAGTATCGCTTTCAGCCCCTAAAGACCCTAATGAGCCAAGATGGGGAACCTATGAGGAGAAAACAAGAGAAATTGATGTAGTCTTGAATAACACAGCAACAAAAAGAAAGGTTGGTAAGGTTACCTCTGAGATCTTGAGAATTCATGGAGTATCTCAAGAAGACCCAGACAAAGCAAGGGAACAAAAGATTTTTTTAGAATTAGAGAGCGCAGATGCAGCAAAGGAAGAATCAGATGATCCTAAGTTGAAGAAGGTGAAGATAGAAAAATCTGATGAACATAAGGGTAAAACTAATGATACTCCTTCTATGTCCAAAGAAACCATTGACCTTATTTCTCCTCTTGAGTATAAGGTAATGCCTAAGAGGAAGAAATAAGTCAACACTGGTCATCCATCCTCAAGAGTAACAAGGAATAGAAGAAACAATCAAGCACCTCCTGAAGTAAGTTTCAAACCCAGTCTCAATGTGCTAAGTGCAAGGATTGTTGATGAAGGAAGAATTGATCAAGTAGCTAAATTTTATGAGAAATATAGTGAGATAGACAAATCTAAAATACATGGAAGTATAGTCAAACACATGTTTAAGTTTAAGAAGACAGTCTTAGAACTTAAGACTATGATCCCTGATAATGTGTGGAACATCCTAGAATTCCAAAAGAGACAAGCCATTGAAGAGGATTTAAGGATAAGGGAAAATATTCTAGATGATACCCTTCTAGTATGTTCCTTAGAAGAAAAATCCTTGTTGTTGGACTTAGTGAAACCACATCTTAGAACAAAGTCAAGGACTTTGCACATTATGGACAAGAACTATGATCTTGTTGCTAAGGAAATAGAAAAGGCATTCAAGAAAGTATTCATGAACATGCACATGTATCCAGCTACTGTGCCCACAACACATGTACCCACAATGGTTTCCAAAGATTCAAATACCATCAAGGTACAATCTATAGGTCCACAAGATTCAATGCATGTAGTTGACACATGCACAACGGTAGAGAAGATTGCACCCATAATAAAGACACCCAAAGATGACTCAATCTTCATTGATAATGTTGAAATAGAAATGGCAGCCACAGATATTGATTTGGACAATTTTGAAGAGGCTTTTGTGAGCATACAAGAAGCTGAAATTTTATGCAGTAACACACCTCCCACCCATCAAGAAGAAATATTAATTGAAGATATAACAAATGAAAAGAAAGGAGGAAAAGAAACAAAAAAGGAAGATGAAAAACAAAAAGAAGAAGAGGTAAAAGGAAGTAAACAAAAATATGAAACATCAATTGAACCAATCAAGGTAAAACAAGAAGTGATGGATAGCACTCCCATCACTCCCTCAACAGCATTGTTGTCAAGTTTGACACCTGACACAACTAGTTTGGATTCATGGGGAGAAGATGACTTGATTAAGTTCAGTGTCTTAGCTATGGAAAATTCCAAGGAGAAAAAAGTGATGAGGAATCCTCTCCTTGTAGAGTTAGTGAACATATTGAATAGTTTGTTACCTGTAGACAAGAAAGTGTCCAAGGTACACTCTATTGATGATGTAAGTACAGTCATTTCACAATTTAAGAGCAATTTTTCTTGCCTAGAAGAATCTACATCCTTAGTGGTAGAGGAGAAGTACTTGAAGAAGAGATTGAATGAATTAATCAACAATTATACACTTGACTTGAGCTCACTAAAGGCTGGTCAAGCATCTTTGAAGGATTTTGCAGCAAAGGGCAAAAAGATCATTGCAGACTGTATGAACTAGGACAAGCTGATTAGTGATCTATACAAAAAGGTACAAGAAGCAAAAGTCATGATAGAAAACATAAAGACATTAGTGGAAGATCCCTCTATTGATGTGAAAATGTGCAATAATGTCTACCAAGGATAGTTAGACAAAATTGAGAAGGCAAAAAAACACATGATCAAGATAAGGGCTAGGTAGACTTAGCTAAGGAATGCTCTTGCATCCTCATTAGACATACTAAATCAGAATATCAAGGAGATCGATGCCACCATGGTGACATATGATCAAGGTCCTAGCACTAATCTGGAGAAGATGGAGAAGCTACAATATGCTTGATGCGTCCATCTACAAATTGTAAATTCTTTGATCACATTTTGGAAGAAGGAGATCTAGAACTTGCAGATTGCATATATGGATGTAATATCACAGTGAGTTTTTGTAGATTCAGTTTTGACACACCTTTGTCATTAATGTTAAAGGGGGAGTATGTATAGAATATGTATGATAGATATGTATACAGAGATATAAGATAGAAAGATATGTAGAGGGAGATACAAGACAAAGTTTTTTGTATTAAGGACAGTTAGCAACTTGACCATATTCCTTTGTTGCCATCAATGAAAAAGGGGGAGATTGTTGAAAAGTTGGACATACTAGTGTATATGACTTATTATAGTGTTTTCATTATGGCAACAAATTCATATAGCATTTTGGAGTCGGCTGTAATACCCCAAAAATGGGCTATAAGTTCATTAATCTCCTACATCTTCAATTCGAATGAAATCGACATCAAAGTTCTAATTTAAGGCACATCTAAACATCATCAAATCATAATTGATTATCTTATATTCTGCATTGGGGAATATTCCTAGTAATATTCCTAATCATCATAATTATCTTTAATTTTATAATTATTTGGCAATAAATCACATTTATCCTAAAATTTGATTAATTAAATATTTTGCATATTTAATTAATTAGATTTAATATTTGCCACTTAATTTTTTAATTAAATTTAATTATATCTATTATTAATTATATTATTTAATTTTGACAATAAATCAAAATTCCTATGAATAATTGATTAAATTCTTATTTAATTAATTAAAGCATGTTGTCATTATTTAATAATATAATTTTTAATAAAAGTTTGGTAAAATAGTTAATTAAACAATAAATTAATTATTTTATTTCAAAAAGTAGTTAAGTTGAGAATAAATCACTTTATTTATTTATTAAATCATAATTATCCATGTGCACATTCAAGGACTAGTTAAACTCAAAATTGGAAAATCAATGCAAGTTGTTAGCTTTTTGAAACTCAACATCTTTTCGAGTTTTAAAGTTGATCTAAACTTCTAATTCAAGTTGAACTGTGCTTTTGCATGATTTTTGTGACTTAATTATCTTTATTTAAAAATAACTCAAAAATCAAGTTGAGTTATTTGAGTGATTTATGGCTTTTTCTCATGCACCTCCAAAGCCTTGGATTTCTATAAAAACAAGGCTCAGCTCTTCATAATTCATCTCATATTTTGCACAATCACGCTGGAGAATTGGAATTGAAGAATCAAAGCTCTTGTGAATCGACATCTTTGTGAGATCAATCTTATTTTTGCATTCATAGCATATCAATTTTCAATAGCATTCATAGCATATCAATTTCATATTAGCATAGATTCATATCAGTTTTTATCATTCTTATTGCATAGAAAATATCAAAAATATAGATCAATTGCATTCAAATCCTTCATTTATGTGTTGTCTAGGTCACTGATCTCGATTACAATTTGAGAACATCAATCTCGCACCTATTAGAAGGCAGTAAATCGCTTGGTTAGATTAGATTTCAATTTTGCACGATTTTGATTATAGCTAACCTCTAATGTTTTACTGAAGTGTTGTGTCTATAGATCAGGTACAATTTTCACACACACATTTCTGGCACCCACCGTGGGGCAACCCACCTTTGCATGCTGGTTTTGATTTTTTTGGGAGCTAAAACCCCAAAGTTTCAAAGATTTAATTTTACCTCCCAAACAGCTTGGATTTTTGGTCTGAAATCTTTTTGCAGGTTGGTGACATATCAAAGAAGCTACAGTAAAAAATTTAGAATTTTCTAAGATGTTTTGAATTTTTAATAATTTTTTCTTTAAATTCCAGAAAAAAATTAATATCTAACGCAAATTAGTATATTTTTTGGAAATTTTTATATTTTCAAAAATCTTTTTAAATTATACAGGGGGTCCATTCTTTATGTTTTAAATTTGGACATGATATGATAGCTCAAATAGTCAATTTACAAAAACTGGTCTATTTTGATAAAATAGGTCTCTAGGGCACAAATGAAGAGATTTTTCTAAAAATTTTGCATTTTTGGAAAGCTCTCTATTTTTTAGTAGGGGTCTCTATTCTAAATTTCTATTTTTGTGGCCAAAATCATATCAAAAAAATTAGATCTTGTTGACTAGGTCAAATGCAGCAAAAAAAATAAAGTTTTGTGATGGGTATGCACTTATTTTTTTTACATGGTTCAATGAATGATATGAGTTGTCATTTGGGTTAATTGCTGGTTATTATTACTGATAATAATTGATTTTTAGAGCTAACCCTATGGTTTTCATAAGTTGAATATATTTTTCATATCTTGTTTGCTTGTTTGCTTGTTGGAGAGTTCGTCACTTGCTTGCATGGAAAAGCTCAACAAAAATTGCTAAAAATCAAGTAAAATCTACTAAGCGCATTGTGAGGATCCCAGGTATTCTTGTTCATCTAATAATATTTTGATTTGGGACTTAAAATAAATCTCTTATGTGTCAAGCTTATGTGCATCTTTTCATGCTTTTGATCTATTTCTACACACTTGCATAATTGATACTAGGTTGTGAACCCTTAAGGATTCATTAAGTAGTCTTAGAATACTTGTGATTGATCTTGATTGCTATCTTGGGTTATTGGAATCACTAATCTTCTAGTCCCTCATTTCCACCCCGTGGTTGCAATCTCAGCGCCATAAAGGGGAGGGGTCAACAGGACAGAAGCGTTAAGTGTTCCACTTGGCAACCCTTTTGTGCTTTTAGGAACTCACTTGTTTTCAAAGTTGTGGACTCGTTTTCAGCTTGTGTGAGGTGTTAAGTGTTCCACCTTGTGGACTCATCTCATATTTGCTTTAAGCATTAAATGTTCCTCAAAATCTTCCAATCCAAAGGATACAAGACCTACATCTTACAGCATCGTCTAACAACTCCAGCATACCAATGCCAAAATCTCTATGTTTGAGTTACTTCGAATATCTCCAGCTCACAGAGATATCCTAGACAAAGCTTTGCTCAGCTCTAATGTTCCTGATGATCTAGATCTAGACAGGTTCCAAACTATGGTTGGTCATCTAACGTCTCCGCAATATATCTCCTTTTTAGAAGAAGATGACAACTCCCTAAGTCACCCACATAATCAGCCCTTGCACATAGAAGTCTTGATCTAGAACCGTCGAGTCAAACATGTGTTGATAGATGGGGGTGCAGGCCTCAACATTTGTTCTTACAACTTAATCACACAGTTGGGATTCTCAGAGATGGCTATTGATCCTCGAAAGAAAATCACCATAAAGGCCTATGATGAACAGGAAAGATCTTCTAAAGGCACCATTGTCTTACCCATCCGAGTGGGTCCGGTCATCAAAGATACCACATGTCAGGTGCTTGATCTACCATTGGCTTACAATATCCTTCTAGGGAGACCCTGGATCCATGAAATGCAAGCCATTCCTTCTACGTACCATCAATGCTTGAAATTTCCCTATGAAGGAGTGGAGGTTACTATCCCAGCAGATCTGAGTACAACTTGTAATACATTGAAGGAAAGTGCCGATAAGCTTGTTCCCAATAACAGATAATCTTCCATCAAGAAACAAAATGTGGCTTCCACATCCAAGATGGAAGACATTGCTAAAGATATCAATATCAAAGAAAATGGGATGGGAGAATATACTATAGATCCAGTCTTATCTCTGACATGTCTCCCTATCTCACCCAAGTCATATGGACAATCTTTGAAGCAATCTAAATCAGAACCTAAGGAACCTATGGAAGCATACAAAAGAAATTTTGTGGTGGAGAAAGTATCTAAACAAGAATTTGAAGAGGATGAAGCTGTGCTTGCATGGCTATATAAAGAGGATTCTGAATCTAAAATTGTTCAACCTAGTGAATCTATAGCACCTACAATCCCTTCTAATTCATATGGTCTAGGGAACAAATTGATAGCCAAGATGGGATATTCCGGTCAAAGACCTCTAGGAATTAGCGGAAAGGGTCTTGTGACACCCATTTCACATATTGGTAGAGCCAACAAAGCTACTGGTGGCTTAGGGTTTAAGAAGAAACCCTATCATCTCAAAGGTGGTTGTTCTCATGTCATAGAACAAATTGCGCCAGGAGAACCCCTTCTTAAGAAAGAAGAAATAGAACCCTCTGATGATGATTCAGATAGCTCTGAGCTTATCCCCTATGAAAAATTGCCTAAAGAGATCAAAGATCTTCTTGATGATAAAGATGATTCTATCAGAAGAATTAATGTAGTAGAAACACAAGAACCTACTGTAGCGCAAGAGATGGTTGCACCACAAGAACCAACTAATCTTGAAGGCAATCAAGCTGGTCAAGAAGAAGGGGATAGTTATTCTGACATTGATTTCCATGAATATGAATTCAAGTCAGAGACTGAGGGTAATCCTTCTTGGGGTATTCATCCTGATTTCACACATTTTCTAAAATTTCCTAGAGATCCTGAATCAGAAGTTGAGTCAAATGACTATGACTGGGGTGCCATTCCAGAAGAAGATGAGTTTATAATAGAGAAATATATTGATGTTATTCACCAATATGTATCTCAACCCAATGTAGGTCTAGAGCGAAACAATGAACTTAACGTGTCTGATCCACCTATGGCTGAAGAGTACTCCCATGATGATGTTGAGCCTATTCATGAATTGAACATTTTGAGCTGTAATATCACCTTTGAACTTGAGTGTCAGGTTAGGACCAATGATGACATATCCATGACTGTGAACACCATATCCCAAGCCTTTCCCGCTTTGACTATCCAACACCCTGATCTTATCGATCAAACTTCCACAAACCCAAACCATGGTATTTATACCTTCCCGACTGACTATGCCCTTGCCTGCTACCTCAACACAATTGAGCCTATGAGTACTTCCATCAATGAACCAAGCATCAGCATGATTGAGTCAGACATCAAATATCTTAGTCAAAAAAACAAGAGTAAAAAGAAAAAGAAAAAGAGTTCTGAGGGTGAAAACCACTTTGTGGCAGTCTCAGAACCTACAAAAGTAAAAAGAAAAGATGTATCTAAAGGTGAAAACCTCTTTGAGGTGCCTACAGATGAGATATTTGATGTCCCTCCGAGTCATTTATAGGATAGATCTCTAGTTCTGATTGAACCCACTCAATCCATCAATTTGGGTACAACAGAGGAACCACAATTGGTACATGTAGCACAATCTCTATCAAAAGAAGAGAAACAGAAATTCACCACATTCTTATCAGAAAAAAAGATCAATTTTGCATGGAAATATTCAGATATGCTAGGATTGGATCCCAATCTCATTATGCACCATCTATCCATTGCTCTTGGGGTAAAACCAGTCAAACAGAAATTGAGAAAGATGCATCCTCATGTGGCACTCTTAGTCAAAGCAGAACTAGAAAAACTCCTCCAAGCTAGATTCATTCGTGTCATAGACTATGCTGAGTGGATCTCTAACATTGTACCTATTTCAAAACTAGATGGTTCAATCAGAGTGTGCACAGACTTTAGAGATGTGAACAGAGCATGCCCTAAGGATGATTTTCCATTGCCTAACATTGATATGATAGTGGACATGACTGCGGGCTATGAAATGTATTCCTTAATGGATGGCTTTTCTGGGTACAACCAAATCAAAATTGCTCCAGAAGATCAAGAGAAAATAGCTTTCACATGTGCGTGGGGAACCTTCTGTTGGAATGTTATGCCATTCAGACTCAAAAATGCGGGAGCTACATACCAAAGAGCAATGACATCTATTTTTCATGATATGATGCATAGAACAATGGAGGATTATGTTGATGATACCTGAGCAAAATCAATGATCAAAACTAAACATCTAACTGACTTGAGCATGATCCTTGACAAAATGGAAAAATTTAGTCTCCGACTAAATCCTAAGAAGTGTGCTTTTGGTGTCACTTCTGGAAAGCTCTTAGGATACATAGTTTCAAAGAAAGGCATTGAAGTTGATCCGGCTAAAGTCAAGGCTATAATAGAGATGCAACCTCTCACAAATATCAGTCAAATGAGGATGTTGCAAGGCAGAGTTCAATATATCAAAAGATTCATATCACAGCTAGCGAACATATCACAGCCTTTTACAAAAACATTACATAAAGGTGTGACCTTTGCATGGAATGAAGAATGTGAGAACAACTTTAACCATATCAAGAAGTATCTATCAAATCCACCTATCTTGATGCCTCCTATTCATGGGAAGCCATTGATCTTGTATGTCTCTGCAACAGCCACATCACTGGGGGCATTGCTAGCGCAACATGATGAAGACAAAAAGGAAAGAGCCATCTACTATATAAGTAGAACATTGGTGGCGTATGAAAAGAACTATTCTATGATTGAGAAAGCTTGTCTCGCTGTGATCTTTGCATCACAGAAACTGAGACACTACATGTTAGCTCATACTACTCATTTGGTAGCTAAAATTGATCCACTAAAATATCTCCTAAGCAAAGCTGCCCTCATAGGTAGACTAGCTAAATGAGTCATGCTCTTGAGCGAATTTGACATTGAATATGTTGAAAGAAAAGCTATCAAAGGACAAGTCATTGTTGATCAATTAGCTGAAGCACCACTATTTGATGATACACCCATGCAAATGGAATTTCTTGATTCCTCTATCATGCACCTCTCTTCTAGAGCATGGCGGTTATTCTTTGATGGATCCTACACACAGAATGGATCTGGAGCAGGCATATTGTTCATCACTCCTCAAGGATACTCGATACCCAAAGCATTCAGATTAAAGTTTCCTTGCACAAACAATATTGCTGAATATGAGGCACTTCTCAATGGTATGAAAATGGCAATATAGTGGAGAGTTACAGAGATGCACATCCATGGAGACTCACAATTGGTTATCCACCAAGTCAATGATGTGTACCAAACCAAAGATGAAAAGTTCATTCCTTACAAGAGAATGGTAGATGATTTAAAAAAATACTTCATCTCTATAACATTTGAGCAAATACCCAGAATGGAGAATAAGGCTGCTGATGCAATGGCAACACTATCTACTCTCTTACAGCAGCCCAAACATGAGCTACGCTATGAGTTCCTGGTGGAAGCCCTATCCTATCCTGCATATGACTCCCCTGAAACCCACATGATCTGCATTGTTGTAGGTTATGACTCATCTCGCTACAAAAATCTATTCTCCTATCTCCATGACCAAATCATCCCTGAGTCCTTTAACCATTTTGAGAAACAAAACCTTATCTGATCCGCATCCTGATATGTCATCATTGGTAATGATCTGTACAAATGAGGTCTAGATGGTACACTGCTTAGATGTTTAGAATGGGAAGAGTCTCAACGTGCATTAGAGGAAGTCCATGAGGGTATATGTGGGTCACACTCGAACGGTTTAACGTTAGCTTGTAAACTTATTAGGGCTGGGTACTATTGGCCTGAAATGGAGAAAGAGGCTATTAAATTTGCTAAAAACTATCAAAAGTGTCAAGTACATGGCAACTTGATTCATGTTCCAGGGAGAGATCTGATTCCCTTTACTACACAATGGCCTTTTCAACAATGCGCATTTGATCTCATAGGCACTATCCATCCGCACTCTTCTAATGGACATGCCCATATCATCATAGCTACATATTATTTTACAAAATGGGTAGAAGCAGTTCCTCTAACACAAGCAACGGGGAAACAAATCTCTGTGTTCATCCTGAACTACATCATTTGCAGATATGGGATCCCTCATTCCATAGTCACAGACAATGGGGGACAATTCAAAAACAAGGACCTAGATGACTTATGTGCCAAATTCAAGATTACTCAACATTGGTCATCTATCTACTATCCTCAAGGGAATGGACAAACTGAAGCTTCAAACAAAAATATCTTGAAAATTTTACACAGAACAGTGAATAAAATACGAAGAGACTGGCATCTCATGATCAATGCAGCTCTCTGGGCCTATAGAACTAGTATCAGAATGCCTACTAGGGCTACACCATTCACTTTAGTTTATGGGTCTGAAGCAGTACTACCTATTGAGGTTGAAATCCCATCACTCAGAATCAGAATGCATGGACTTGTCACCGACGATGACTACAGAGTGTCTAGGTTACAAGAACTGGAACTACTAGATGAGCGCAGACAAGCAGCGTATGATCATCTTAGAGTATATCAGAAGAGAATGTCTAGAGGCTACAACAAGAAAGTCAGACATAGAGAATTTCAGGTTGGCGATCTAGTGTTGAGAGAAAATCCTAAAAATCAATCCCATTGAGAACACAAGGGGAAGTTTGAACCCAATTGGCTGGGTCCCTTTGTTATCACTGCTACTTTTGGCTTTGGTGCCTATCAACTCTCAATGATTGAAGGAGAAAAGCTCTGAGAACCAATCAACGTTCTCCATCTGAAGAAATTCTACACCTAAGGCATTTAGTCTATGGTTAAATATCCTGAAAAAATCTTAAAAATTAGAAAAAGTCCTAAAAAAATGAACATCTTGGTGAAAACCTAGCAATAGGCACCTTGATGATTCACAAAAAAATAAAAAAAAATAAAAAATTCAAAAAAAATTCAAAAAAATGAAAAAAAAAATAAATAAAAGAAAAAGAAAAAGTGCCTTGGTGAAAACTTGGAAACAGGCACCTTGGTAGCAAAAATAGAATCTCTGCCAAGATGGTGAAAATCTGGCAAACGGGTGCCACTTGTTCCAAAATGCTCCATCTATCAGCACAATCTTGGTCTTTCCTAGCTTTCAGTCTTGCTTTAGTTTGTACATATCTCCCGGTTTGTTTCTGCATATCCTAGTTTCAATAAGTCAGTCTGTACACCAATCAACTCAAGCGTCTGTATCCTATCAATGTTCAAATTTGGGGGCAATCAATGTCATATCCTATGGTCTCCCATGTATCTTAGACATTTCCTATCCAGTCAGAGTCCTTTGAAGCTTCCAGTTGAGTCTGTCTGTCTGTCTCGTCTCCAGAAAGGATTTTGCATCTACAACAATCAAACATCAAAACTCAACTGAAAACAATTTGTGCTTTTCATGCTTTTATCTCCTTGTATGCTTGCTGATCTGCATTGAGATTTTTGCATATTATGTCCCTTCAAGCTCTTTGATGATGTCCTTTACAGGATTTAGAGGGTGATGACTGGGGGCATAATCTTTTTTTTGTCTTCTGCTTGTATGTGAAAATCTAACTTTGAAAATTCTGGATTGAAATGGTGTCCGACTATAAGAGCCTCTATCTCGAATTGGATGGCCATGCGTACCTCGACCATTGATACCTGAAAAATTCAAGGATGTTTGATCTAACTATTATCTTTTTAAAGTAAATTCTTTCTCCTACTGTGAAACGTGATCTTGCCTAAGGAGGTGAACAATAAAGGGTCACTACGGGTAATTCACACTAGATTTAGAATGATCTTTTGATTGTTTGATGTGTTTGCAATGCAAGGCGTATTCAGGTCATCATGACATTTATGTTTTGATGCTTATACAAATTTCTATATCAAAATGAACATGATATTTAGGTCATCCTAGCGTTTGTGCCTTGGTGCTTATATCTGATCCAACATTCCAAAAACAAATCAATATTCATATGTCCATGGTTGTATAACCAATGGGTGTTGTATTGATTCTTGCGCATACAAATTGATATTCATATGTCTATGGTTTCATGGCTAGTGGGTATTGTATTGATTTATCCGGTTACCTAAAAGTTCAATGATGATAACAAATCGACATATGATTAGTGAGTAGGTCCTAGGTGTTAGGTTGCATTTCATTTTGCATGTCTCTTTGTATTTTGCCTGTTTGCATGATCTCACAATGATTAAATGAACTTCAATGCTTAAATGATTCTTCAAATCGCATCTTCAAGTCTGACAAGAGCTGAATCTCACACGAAGGTTCCTCCAATGAAATAGCAAGTAGAATCCTTTTTCAGGATCAAAATTCAAATCTGAGATCATTCATATTATTAACTACTTGCATAATCGACCTTCAATCATCACAAAAATCTAGTATTCAACTTAACTGATTATCTTACATCAAACTATCAAAATTTCAACTTGGTCAACTATGGTCAACTCATGATCAAACCTAGTCAACCTTGGTCTCCAGGACCTCTAAATGATGCAGAATGCATTCACCGGACGTGTTTAACCACTTCTCAAATCAATTAACATGCTTCTAAACTCTCAACACTAACTTTTCTTGTCAGATTTCAATTTTAATCCCTAAGGGGGCATGGTATTGCATATCATTCAAAGTCTGTAATCAAATTGGAAATCAATATCTTTCATCAGTAATCAAGACAATAATCACATCTAGTTACTGATTCATCAAAAAGACCTCATCGCTTGGGGCAAATCTACCATCACTTGGGGCAAATCTACCATCACTTGGGGCATATCAGATTCATCAAGATCCATATCAATCTAGTATTCTCCTAATCTTGTAAACTATATCAATTTTTGCACCCATCGGTTCCTCAGTGTTCTTCCCTTGGTTCTTTGGCAACTGAAGGATTTGGATGTGATACCTGCTAGTTCTGCTAAGACAATCGAGTCTAGAATGGGTCACTCACTTCTTTGCAATCCTAAGGTTTGGAATCAGCTGTTTTGACACTCTTTCGCAATCATAGGTTCATTTGCTGCTATAGTGAACATTATCTTTGGTCATTCAGGATCTATTATCTCCATATCAAATCAATATCAATCAACTCCTATCTCAATATCTTTCAATCGGTTTCTATCTTGAGATCGGTTTATCTTTTGAATCAGTTTCATATCTCTATCAAACACAGACTATCTTTGAACCACTGCGCTTCGCACAGTAATTCAAAGAGGGGCAAAATGTAATACCCCAAAAATGGGCTATAAGTTCATTAATCTCCTACATCTTCAATTCGAACGAAATCGACATCAAAGTCCTAATCTAAGGCACATCTAAACATCATCGAATCATAATTGATTATCTTATATTCTTCATCGGGGAATATTCCTAGTAATATTCCTAATCATCATAATTATCTTTAATTTTATAATTATTTGGCAATAAATCACATTTATCCTAAAATTTGATTAATTAAATATTTTGCATATTTAATTAATTAGATTTAATATTTGCCACTTAATTGTTTAATTAAATTTAATTATATCTATTATTAATTGTATTATTTAATTTTGACAATAAATCAAAATTCCTATGAATAATTGATTAAATTCTTATTTAATTAATTAAAGCATGTTTTTATTATTTAATAATATAATTTTTAATAAAAGTTTGGTAAAATAGTTAATTAACCCATAAATTAATTATTTTATTTCAAAAAGCAGTTAAGTTGAGAATAAATCACTTTATTTATTTATTAAATCATAATTATCCATGTGCACAATCAAGGACCAATTAAACTCAAAATTGGAAAATCAATGCAAGTTGTTAGCTTTTTGAAACTCAACATCTTTTCGAGTTTTAAAGTTGATCTAAACTTCTAATTCAAGTTGAACTGTGCTTTTGCATAATTTTTGTGACTTAATTATCTTTATTTAAAAATAACTCAAAAATCAAGTTGAGTTATTTGAGTGATTTATGGCTTTTTCTCATGCACCTCCAAAGCCTTGGATTTCTATAAAAACAAGGCTCAGCTCTTCATAATTCATCTCATATTTTGCACAATCACGCTGGAGAATTGGAATTGAAGAATCAAAGCTCTTGCGAATCGACATCTTTGTGAGATCAATCTTATTTTTGCATTCATAGCATATCAATTTTCAATAGCATTCATAGCATATCAATTTCATATTAGCATAGATTCATATCAATTTTTATCATTCTTATTGCATAGAAAATATCAAAAATATAGATCAATTGCATTCAAATCCTTCATTTAGGTGTCCTCTAGGTCACTGATCTTGATTACAATCTGAGAACATCAATCTCGCACCTATTAGAAGGCAGTAAATCACTTGGTTAGATTAGATTTCAATTTTGCACGATTTTGATTATAGCTAACCTCTAATGTTTTACTGAAGTGTTGTGTCTATAGATCAGGTACAATTTTCACACACACATTGGCACACTTAATGAGAAGATCAGAAATCAGCTAAGTGTTGAAGACTGGATAGTGTACAGAGTACCTAAAGCTTAGAGCATCAATGCACATGCGTAAGATCAAATTATAGTATGCACCCTAGAAGATAAGTTGTTTAGACTATATTCATGCTTAGTCTATGAGCACATGATCAGATATGCAAGTATGAGAAAGATACAGATAGTTGAATTTACATAGCCAGTGTGTGCCAAAGAAGAACAGAGTAAGGAGTCAACTGTTAGAAATTTGATTTGCGGTTATATTCTAATTATGTAAAGGCTATGCACCTTTTGTATTTAGGTTTTTGACATGTAAATAAGTTTGTTTATAAATAGGGTTGATCCAATTCAATTGGAAGTATTGTATGTAATAGGTCTAAGGGCTGACCTAGTAGTTTATTGTGTATGCGCATATAAATATGAGATGCGCCCATTGTAAATGATAGGGAAGTTGATAGAGAGTTGTGATAAGAAGAGTAGAAGTGTACGAAGAGACTATAAGATGTATTAGACCTTTGCAAGAGGTCAAAGCATCAGTGCATCAAAGGAACTGATCTGACAAGCAGTGTCACAGTGACAGTTCATCCAAAAAATATAGTGTGTATCTGAGATCTGAAGGTTGTAGCCTTCATCACTTGAGTAGTGAGGTCTAGGATAGTGCGTGCACTCCCCTAATAGGGACTATTGTAAAAGAATCCTAACAGGGTTTGACCCTTGACCAGGTCTACTATACTTATTACACTATAAATCAACTCCTAACAGGGTTAAGGATCTTCTAACAAGGATCACAAAACACTAGTACAGAATATTAGTGGGTGTTAATTCCCACCAGGTTTTTTACCTATTATACACTAAGTTTTCACCCTTGTTTCAAGCTCTTTTGGTCTTGATAACTTAGTATAACATGGGAATCATCTCTAGGTTGTGGGACCTATGCTAACTAAGATGAGACCTCCAAGTTCTAGGCTGGTTCCTCTTGGATAATCACCTTAATTTGCTTCTTGATAGGAAAGTAAATTCTTGAGGGTAAAAGGGATAGAAGGAATGCATGAAAGGGAAATAACTGAAAAGAAAACTACCTACTAGGTGATACACCAAAATGAAATGAACATAATACATTGACCAAACTAGCATGAAAGCTCTCAGATCTAATAGAACACAATCTTTCTAAACATGCTTGCATAAGTGTTTCATAGAGGGGCTTGGACAAAAGACACAAACTGTGACCTACAAGTAGACATTCTCTTCAGCAAAAGGGCATAGGAATGAGATAGAATGATAGGGGGTTGAAGTATACCCACAAACTCACTCAAATCAAATCAGACACAGTAGTACACAAATAAGCTGAAAGAAAGAAGGGCCTTGGAACTCCAAGATTTCTCTAACAAAGCTAGTATATTACATTCAATAAGAGAAATATAGACAAGGGAAAGACCAAAGGGAAAAACAAATGCCATGGATACCCTCTATTGAATCTGAGATTTCAATGGAAGATCACAAACTATAAAAGTCAGAGGGCAGAAAGAATGCCACAGCTAACTCCAAGAAAGAGAAAAACTCTTTTTACAAAATGTAAACTTTGAGCTCTAAAAGCTCCAAAAAACATTATACACATCTCCTCTACTGCACGTAGGCAGGAGCAAAAACCTAATTAGGGTTTATAGATTTTCATAATAAAAACCCTAATTCTATCAATTCTGATCATAAATGTGTCTCTAAAAGTATCATGGCTGATCAGATATCATGTGTGTCCACCTCTGCAAGTTGAAAACTTCAAGCCATAATCATGACCCTATCTCTACAAGTCGGGCTCATCATGAATACTCAAAATCCAATCCTTATAGATATTTGTATTTTGGAGTATAAAAGGCCCCATGTGGCACCAAACTTTAATGCTTCTTTGGTGCAAGAACACCGACATGATACCTGAGAAATTAGCAAGTGATGGCCACCAAATCCTTTTCATCATCCTCCCAACTGTAACCATCCTAAGAACATAAATTCTGAGCTACTCATGACCTCGCATTCGACCAACAACAACAAAATAGCAAGAAACCCCATGAAATATATTTAAATTTGAAAACAACGGCTAGTTGGTTCAAGTTTAAAAGAATTTGCCATCGATATCATCATTTCCCAGTAGATGAACAACCTAGATCACCTTTGTAATAGTCACAAGCCCCTTTCTGAAAAGTCAAACACCACATCACTGGTCAGAACCAATGAGAAGTGAACACTTTAGCATGATTGGCACTTCACTTAAGAAAGAATCTTGACTTTGCATCAGAGGGTGGTCGCATGATCTCATGAGCTCAGTATATTCCTTTAGATCATGCACCAGTTGTAGATCTCATTTTACTGCCACCTCACTTAACAAATCTGGACCCACTGATAGATGCCAACCTTTAATACCTAGCAACCAATAAGAATTTAACATGTTAGATAGACCCACCTGACATCGGCCTGAACACCTGGAAGATCGAACGACCGTCTTATAATCTTAAAGGCTCAGAAGATTTCATGCGATTATAAGACAACCATAGATCTTCATTAAGTTGGCACCCCTATAGATTCTTTGACAAAAGTCCCACTGAAAAATCCCCATCATCATCTAGCTAGCCAATAAAACACGAGCATGTTAGAACATGAGGACCCACCTGATAGAGCCCAGGCAATAAAGCAAGATCAATGGTTGGCATATGATCACATGGTCTAAGAATATTCCATGCGCTCATGCGACAATTATCAGATCAAAAGTTAAGATAGCACACTTGGCCCGCTTTGACATGGCTCCACATCATAACTTTGTGACCAATCAGGAGCAAACACCTTGGACTATGAATGACAACAGACCCACTATAACAGAAGTGATGCGTTGGAATGAAGATCAATGGCCGTCGCATGATCGCAAGGGGGAAGATTAAGTCTTATGAACATGTGACAACTGTCAGATCAAAAGATTATCCTTGTTAATCAAGGACACTTAGGATTTTAATAAACCAAGCCTAGCCCTACCATATGTCACATTTTCATTTACTATTCCTGCTTCCTCAGCACTGTGACCGCCAAACAAAACTTTAACTGCTCGCTAGATCACTGGATGGTAAGGACTTGACCACTGGGAATAAGAGATCTTACGAACATAGTCACTCAGTCACTAAAAGGATTGGTAACTTTGGGTTATTATTAAGTGATTACCCAACTGAAGGGACCATCACCAAGTTGGGGAATGAAAATGAAATATGCCTTCTGACTGGGAGATCTTGCGAATAAAGGGTAGTTGTGGGATCAGGAGATATAATGAAATATTCTATGGGGTCTCAGAGATCTTACGACTAGGTTGAGCTTATAAAGCACACATGGAAAATGGAGATTTAAGTGGCTGAAAAAGGTAACGACAAATTAGAACAGGCCATAGGGTTTTAGGGTTTTTTGGCTCCAACGGCTAGATTTTCAAATAAAAGGGCTTCAAACCAGATTGTTGAGTGTTTGTAGAGACCAGAAGACAAGATGCAAGGCCATGAAAATTCTCAGTGTGTTCAACAAGATTTGTAGAATACTGTATGGATCCTAGCATGTGGCCAAATTGTAATGGACAAGAAAATTTGGGCAACATTACCTATTTGGGTTTCCCCGTAACCATATTGGTTTCATGTTTCATGTTTATATGGATGTTCATTTCAATACTTAAGCATTTAAGTTCAGTTAAAAGATTAAAGTAAAAAGATAAAATGTAGTGAACACTAATTCACCCCCCCCCCCCCTTCTCAGTGTTCCCATTCCTAACAAATCTTAGGTTTAAATCCATGTTTGGAAGGAGGATTGACTAAATTTTCTTTAAGGGAGAGTGATGAAAAGGAAACTTGGAAAGACACAACTAGTCTTTACTAAAATTTCATAGTAAAGGAGTACAAATTTTTAAGACTAGATCCATAGGCACCAAGGACATTACAAAGATCAAAAGCCTTATAAACTTGATATTTAACAGAAAGGTGTTTCTAGACCATTCTTAAGAGAACCAATCTAGAGATTTGAAACCCTATATGTCATCAACATTTTTAAATCCTTTTTAAAAAGATGGTGAGCTAGTTGTATATGCTTAAAAATATTCAAAGATAAAACATTATTTAAATTCATGCCATTGGATTAATTAAATCAAAAATCAATTTACTATGTAATTAAATTAATTTTTTATTATTTAATTTTTCTTTAATTAATTAAATCCAACCCATTCATCCATCACACGTGGATATTTTAATTAATTCTTTTGAATTAATCCCTTCCTAAATAATCTCACCTACCACTAAAGGAAACATCAAATTTAACCAATGGGAGATAAGGTTACCTTTACTATCTTGTCCATTCAGTCTTAATTTTCCATCTTGACCATTCATTTTGGACACATCATCACCCCTAACTCCAATCAAACCTTGATCATGGTTAATACTAAATCACCCCCAAGACCTTGAGAAGTCCTATAAATATGATACATTCTTAGAGAAAATCATCAACTCTCATTTAGTAATTTCATTATAGTCATTTAGTAACTTTATTGTACAGTAGTTTTCTTGATCCTTTAGTTTAAATTTGCACTCATCATAGCATTCTAGATCATCAACTCATCATTTATTCTCACTTTCTAAGTTGTCACCTATGAGTCAAATTGTAGCTGAGAGCTAAATCAATAGGTCCATAGAAATAGAGAGGGATAAGACACTTGTGTGTCTTTCAATACATGTTTTTAGCTAATATTTATATCTCAATTATTGGATTTCTCATTTTCATATATTATTTAGGTTTATGATACAAAAATTACACACATACACATGTCTACGAGATGCAATAGAAAGGGGCTCATCATGGTACTTTATTAGCCTTTTCCACTAGATAGAAGGAGATGAAAATTTGAATCCATGTTGTAAAGATTAGTCTTTACAATTTAGAAATATACACACTACTTACCATGATTTCCAAATGAATTGAAGAGGGAAAGATCCTCTCAAATAGAAATATGGTGCAATAAGTATTTTATCCACCCATGTAACATCATATCATTTCTTTTGGATAACAACATAAATAATAAAGTGGCAAACTAGAAATTTCCAAGGTTCTTCTCCTAAAACAAACCTAATAATCTATTTGGTAGAAAGATAAATACCTCATTCCCTTGTATCTAATAATTCCAAACCATTTTTATCTTTGGATTAAATACAATGAAGCCAGGATGTGAAATTAAGACCAAATTTCTCATCCCAACTAGACCACAATAATTGATAGATGATTTAAATTAAGTCCTCATATCCTTTCTTGGAAGGTATCCAACAAGATGAAAAGTAGAAATGAGAAACAAGGAATATACGATTTACAAATTGAACCTTTCCATCTAACGAAAAAGATTTATTCCCCTAATTCAAAAGTTTATTTTTAATCTTAGTAAGAAATTAGTTCCACATACTAGAAAGGGGGACCCCCACACCAAAAGGAATGCTTAAATACTAGGTGATCTATTAATGTTTAATATGATTCCATTCTTTAGGAATCTAGTGTGGTACATGATCATATCTTATTAAAAAAAATGTCAAGTACATGATGAGAAATCTTATAACCTAAAACATAGTAGTATAGATTTACAATCTCAAGCACATTATTAATTTATTGATTAGAAATTTCAAGGAAGAGAAAAATGTCATCAAAAAAATGTGAACTGAGAAAAATAATATTTTTGAGAATGTAAATACCATTTATCAATTTCATTTTCATGTATGTTTGCAGTAGACAACTAAAAGCATCCACAATGAAAACATAGAGAAATGGAGCCCATGGGCATCCCTATTTGATTGATTGTTGAAGAGTGAAAGAATTAGAAAGATAATTGTTAATAACCAATATTTCATTGGTATCTTGATACAAACATTTCACATGCTTACATAGTTTGAGACCAAAACCTTACCAATCCATCATTTTAAGAATAAACCTCCAACACATTCTATTTTGAGCTTTATCGAAATCAACCTTTCCAAGAAAAGATTTTTTGCCAATTGTTGGGCCTACGTGCTAGTATCCCGATCCAACATAAGATTATGAAGAATGAATCTTCCACCAAGGAACCCTATTTTTTCAAGTCTAACTATCTGTTTTACTACTTTCTTTATTCTTGGAACTAGAACTTTAGCTATAATTTTATAAGAAGTGTTAAGCAAGATAATAGGATGCCAACCTAAAATAGTATCTTCATTCTTATATTTTAGAAGAATCTTCACAAAGTCTTTGTTAATATTAAGCCCTAAAGATCCCTTATGAAAGACCTCTAATTATAAAAGATAAAAAACACATTGAATATGTTACCACATGGATTGATAAAACTCAACAAAGAGCCCATCAATGTAGATAATGGTTAAACACTTATAAACCCACTATCTTACATTTTTCAGATACACTATTATCTATAACTATGAATTGGTTGACTTCTATTTCAATACACCATACAATAAAAGTTAGCTAAGATACATTTGACAATTAAGTTTACAATTTTTTTTTAATTTTTAGATATTTCACTCTCTTTCTTTATTGTTAATCTGCACACTTAAAACATGGACAAATGCTATAATTATTGTTTGTAATACTCAGATACAATATTATATGTTGCAATGCATATTTTCTCTTCGAGCTTGTTTTGCATTTTTTTTATACAAAAGTTTTCAAAATTTAGTGATATGAGCTAAAGTTTTTGGTGCTTATGGCTCATGCAAAAAGCCAACAATTAAGGTTTTCTCCATTTTTTCACTTTCTATAAATGGTCAAAGATTTCTTGAAGTGTTTGTTTACATTTCCATTTCTTTAGATCTGCAAGATTTGATTTCTATTTTTGTTTGTGAGGACTCTTTTCACACAGTTAGAGTGAAATTAAGACTTTACAAGCTTTAGTCATGGTGTTTATAGATACATTTTTTAAAGAATAAGTTTTGAAGGTCTATGCTATACAAAGTTGAAATGGATGTGGTTTTTTCTTCTTCATTATTCATAGGTAAAATTTTGATTTCATTTATTCTTTCTCCTTTCCCTCATGCATTCCTAACTATGAATACTTAAACTATCATATCTTAAGTGGCATATAGAATGAATAGGTTTAAAAGCCATGACATTGATAGGTAAAATGGAAAAGCTTTTGTAGAAACTTTGTGATTTTTTAAATATTTAAATTTGTCAATATATTTTTTTTTGCAAGAGTTTCTTTGCATTATCTTCTTTCTATGAACTTTCATAGGTTTTTGGAAGGGTTTGTTTACCTTTGTGTTTTGTTAGCTTTGCAAGGTTTGATTTTTGTTTTCATTTCTTCAAATTTTATTAGACATTTAGATATTTTGAGACTTTACAAGCTTTAATCATGGTTCTTAAAGGTACACTTTGGGAAGAATAGTCTTATGGCCTCTATCATCAAAATCTGAAATGGATGTGATTTTTAGTTCCCTATTATTTAGAGGTAAAATTTGTATTTAAACAATTATTTCTCCTCTCTCATAAGCATTTCTATCCATGAAATCTTAAACTATCATATTTTAAGTGGCATCTAGAAGGAATAGGTTTAAGAGCTATGACATTGAGAGCTAAAATAAAAAATATTTTGTAGATCTTCTATAGATTTTTTTTCATATGTTTACATTTGTCACTCAAGCTGATCTTCATGCTCTTTGTATCCTCATTTTGATAGGTTAGTCTCACCAATAGGATTTTATAATTTTTTAAGCTCTCAAGTGTTCTATATGGTTTACAAATTTTACCATATTTTTAAAAAATCCTATTTATTAGAGTTTTTATTAGTTATAGAAAAAACCAACAATGAGAGGAAAATATTTGCACTTTCAACCACTTTACAACTAAAAATCATGATGTTTACAGGTGCATTTCAATAGAGTAGTTTAAATTTCTATGCAAACCAAAGACAAAATGGTTATTACCTTATTCTCTTTATTATACATAGTTAAAATCTCTAACTATCACATTTAAAGTCCTCTCTCAAATAAGTTGTTTAGGATCTATGTCATTAAAATAAAAAATGAGAAAAAAATTATTTTTTCTCTCCATTTTTAAGGTTTCTTTTTAGACATTTGTAGTTTTCAAGATCTTGCAATCTTATATCATAATGTTTACAAGTACATTTGGGAGAAATACTTAAAACTTCTTTGTTGTCCAAAGCTAAAATGCTTGTTCATTTCTCTTCTCGGTTATTCATGGGTAATATTTCTAAATAGTCTTCATTCATGTCAAGCAGGTTTCTGGCATCCTTTTCTTTCCATCACTGTTTATAGGTTTTTGCAATATTTTTGTTCATTTTGTCTTGGAGTAGCACTACAAAACCTTATTTTCGACTACTGTGTTCTACATAATATGGATAGATAAGTAAGCTAAAATGGAAATAATTTTGAACAAGTTTTCTACTTTCATTTAAGTTGTCCACTTATAGATACACAACTAAAAAATTCTAGATATCTCCTTTTTATGCAAGGTCAAAATCTTTAAATTCTCCAATGTTTATTGTTTGGTGGCTATTGCTCTAAAAAAATTAGGTTTTCTTTTGACATCTTGAAGTTCTTGTTAGGATAACTTTTAAATCATGTATTGTATGATCAAAAACAATATGTATAGCCCTTGTATCTAATTTCTATAGGCACAAGTTTAAAAAAAAAAGTCTACATAAGTAGAGAAATGAATTTTTAGCATTTACCCTTTTCTTAAACTAAAAGAGGGGTAAAAATTTATTAGAACAAAAAGAGAAGAAATAAAAAAAAGAGCTTAATAGAAAGATCTAATGAGTCCTATCATGATTTAAAAGTTGATTAAAAAAAGAGATAAATCAGAATGATATTTCCTTTTATCAACAATACTCCAATCATGCATGTTCTTTGAAGCCCATTTAGCCAAATAGTCAGCAACACCATTCCACTCTCGAGTGATGTGTGTAGAAATTGTTAGAAATAGGGAATACTGAGAGGGGGGGGTGAATCGGTATTCTACAAACTTTTACTTTTTCCCAATTATAGATATAATAGATTATCTTAATGCTTGCATAACATAGAAAACTAAACAACATGCATAGTAATAAAACAAATGAACTCATAACACATTATTTGTTCTCGAGGAAACCCTGGCCAAGGGAAAACCCTGGTGGGGATGGTACCCACAAGATCCACTAATAAAAAGTATTATGTTAAGGATGTTGACCCTGTTAGGAGTCTATTACATGCATATAGTGTCTCAGTCCTGATTAAGGGACTTTAGGCCTTGTTAGAAGCCTCAACCCTGCTAGGAGTTGGTAGTACAAAATAGGATTACAAGATGAGCCCACTACCCAAAAAAGTAATGTACAATGTTTACTGATTACAAAATAATTCAAGGTACATAACCTTATACTACTTGCAACTTCACATAAATATCTCTTCACTTGCTTTCATATACTTCTTTTCTTCTATTTTCTACTCCTTTACATTATTACATCATTACATCTCTTTATACAAGTTATTAAGGCTAATAACTCTTACAGTCAGCTTGCCATAAGCTTTATAAAAAATATATCTTTACCCAAGGGTTAACATCTAGGATTTAATCCCTTTATATTATTAAGACATTATTTTGATAAACAAAATAATCCCTTAACTCTTTACCAATTTTGTCTTCATATTCTGTCCTGTCGGCTTAACAATGTCTTCAGTAAAACTGTCATAACTTCTTTCGCACATGTCATACTAACTTGTGCTCTTAGGTGAGTCTTCTATAATCACCATAGTATCTATGTTCAAGTGCACAAGAATTTAACTTACTCCAATCAACATCGCTAACCAAAAATGTCTTTGGGTACACTGGTAAAAACACTATCTCATACTTAGACAATTTTGCATTGTGCTCTGTCATACTTGCTCTCTATCCTATGCGATCTTCATGTAGATCATATGTTTCCATAATAAAAACATCTATGTATCTAACTCAACCAAATTTCTAACAATCTCCCCCTTTGTCATTGGTGGCAACATATGAGAAAATTGGCTAAGTCAAAAGACTTCAAAATCTCAAAATTGTGGCCAAAACAAAAAATATGTATAAATTGTCCTTATGACTCCATATATCTTATAAACATACTGTACTCCCCCTAAGAGTACACATCATTATCATATATATATCAATTTTCTTCTATATATCTCTCCCCCTTTGACAACAATGACAAAAAAAAGGTAAGGAGGGTGTCAAAACTATGTTCAGACAAAAATGTTATACCTTGATTCAATATTGCAAAGCTGGTAGGCTTGCAACACAATCTGAAATGTTTATCTTCATGGCCTCTAACTCTTTTTCCCATGCCTTCTTAATGGAATCTACAACACTGAGTAGTGCACACAATCCATAAGATGCAATTTCACAAGCTTGGAGGTTTGCATAACTAAACTTCTGAAAAGTTATCTTTGATGAAATACATTCTTCCAATTGTCCTTCAACAATGCTCAATTTGATAGAAATATGCTCTCCTAGAAGAGCAAATCTTTTCAGCTTCCTATCATTGTCATCATGTAGAGTTCTGATCTCATCATATATTTTACAAATTTTCATCTCAATGTCAAGTATCTTCACATTGGGGCTTGAAAGAATATTTACCTATGCTTGAATTTCTGCTTCTTTGATCTTAATCTTCTAATTTTCTATAGATACAAGATTATCAAATTTTGTACACTGAATGTACAAAGTTTTTCCTTCGACCAAGTTCTTTCTCAAGTCTTTTATGTAGATATCAAGATTATTGATATCATTCCTAAAATTATGACTAATGTCCTGAAGTAGTTTGGCCTCATAGGATGCTTGAGCCTTCACCTTAGCTGTATCAAATAAGCTGGTAAACTCATCATCAAATTTACTTATTACTTTCTTTTCTCTCTCAAGTGGATCTACCTCTGCAAATCTGTGTGGTTACAATGCTTTGTAACTTCTCAGTTAGCTCCTTTATTGATCCTTCAAGGCTTTTCACTTTCTTATTCTTTCCAATAATTTTATTCAAAGATGTGATCAATTCCATCTGATCATCATCATCTACTTCTTTTCCCAAACTTTCAAATAAAGATCCAATTTGAGTTTTCTTACCAGTCTCAGGAGTAAGACTAATTTCTTCTTGACTAGGGACTGCTTCTTGTTTCTCTTTCTCCTTAGACTCTTCGATTATTGTGTCTCTCTATTCTTCTCCTTTAGCACTGTCTTGCTCTTCAAAAGCCAAATTGTCAACAATGTTCTCAAGGTTCTTAAAAAGATTTTCATCACTATCTAAAGTGATTTTGGTTCCTTCCACATTCATAGTTTCATCTTCATTGTTAATGACTGGTGGAGAGGGAATTTCCTATCTTTTTGCTTCCTTTTCTTGCTCTGCTGGTACTACTACATCTGATTGTCTTCCAACACTTTCTGTCATTACTTTAACTATTGCTTGTTCTGTTTATTTGTTAATTTTTTTATAGTTACCTCCCATAATCAAAATTTTTCTTCTTTGTCCTCAAATGTGTGTTTAGATCTTTCATTATTTGCTTGAAGTGTTCTTCATTTCATACATCACATAGCTTTCTTACAAGGTTTTCTCTGATATTATTCTCTTCTTCTGTGGCTCTTTTCTTTCTATTTATTAATTTTTCATACAAAACATAAGGTATCTTGCCCTAAATAGTGTCAAATTTCTTATCAGACAATATCATGTGCTTCACCACTGCATTCTCAAGGTTCAATCTCTTTGAATAGTCATAGAGATCATAGTACTTGTTCATTTTTAAAAAATCTCCATCTTGTATGATCTATTCATTAACTTTTTCTATCCTTGGTTTCCAAGTTTTCTTCTTTGTTGGGATCTCTTCATCATCTTTTATCTCTGCAATCTTCCTTTGAACTATTGGTACTAAAGTCTTCTATCTTTTACCTAGTCCAGTAGCAATCTCTTTCATTCTTTTTCTAGGTGTAGAGGAGGATGATCTAGTGGAATTCCTAACTTCTTGTTCTATCTCAGTTTCTTCCACTTTCACTTTCACTTGTATATCCTCTTGTTGTACTTCAACTAATGATAAAGGTGGAATAGACAAAACTTCCTTCTGTCCAATGTCTCTAACTGCTGCTACTATCTATTTTGCTATCAAAAATTCTTGTTCAATCATCCCTAATTCCTTTAATATCTTATTGATTGTACTTTCTACTCTTTTCTTTGATTGTTTCTCTTCTAGGATAGTCTTTGCGGAGTTGAAGTTCTCCTCAAAGGTTCCAAATCTATTACTGTGAATGTCCATCTTACTTTTAAGTAATCTACTCACATAATCTTCTATCTCTATCTCAGAAATTTCATAGCCAAGAGGGTCTATGAATTCTACTCTAGGTTCTACTACTTCAATAAATGTAAATTCAGTATCAACCATAAAGCATATCTCATTC
This sequence comes from Chamaecyparis obtusa, assembly GCA_027943335.1. NCBI lineage: Eukaryota > Viridiplantae > Streptophyta > Pinopsida > Cupressales > Cupressaceae > Chamaecyparis > Chamaecyparis obtusa. Next base: position 524,572 of record BSBK01004026.1, read on the forward strand.
TTATACTTTTCTACTAAAGACTAAGGGATCCTTGTTCTTCTTGTCATCAATTTTTGAAATATTTTGATTACCAACACTGCACTCTCATTTACTTTGTCAATAACATGTCTCAATTATACCTTGTTAATCCTTTCCATTGTAGATTGACCATCATTCCCATCATTACCAATAGTGTAAGGAATCTTCTCAACAAATGGAAAAACATATAAGTGATCAAAGATGAGAATCTAAATTGAGAGTACTTAGTTTTCTCAATCTTTTCCAAATTCTCAAACAACTGAATTCTCAAAATCTCACACATGTCAACTTGTACTTTATCAACACACATTAGATAGGCTACATGTACCATTCTAGTTGCCATGTCATCTTCTCTTGAATTTGCACAAAACTTAGTTTTAAGGATCTTGCATAAATATCTAACATCATCTTGTTGTATCTTACTAATTACTATTCCTCTACCATTGTAAGATGAATTTGTGTTGTCTATAACTATTTTTCTCATATTCTTCAGATTCAAAGGTATGGCTTCAATCATAGATAGTCTAGTTACCTCATGAATAAGGTTAGCTGTGATTTATATCACTCTGTCATCTAACCAAAACTTCCCATTGTGAATTCTACTCAAGATTATCTTGGTACATTCTTCATCATCAAACTCATATTGAAGCATACTTAATGATCTCATTTTCTTTTAGATGTTCAAACCCTACTTTTAATGACATATCTTGATTGTAAATCATTGGATATTCTTTAGTAAGGTCATTATCACTAAGAGTCTCAAGCTTACATCCCAAATAGCTGCTAACATTTTCTAGGTGTAACATTTCATCTGGTACGGATGATAAAGCTAACTTAAGGTCTTCCTCCAAGGGCTCAACTGGTTCCCTTTTTATTTTAGGTCTATTCTTATCTCTGACATTATGAATCAATGAAACATCCATGACTTCTACAAATTCTTTAACTGATTTATAGATCTGCTAAGTTAAATACCTCGATTTCATGATTTTAGGGCTTGTGTAAATTTGACACAAAAATTCTTCACCAAATCCTTGCAAAACTTCTTTCAATCATTGCTCTTTGATCTTCTTAGCACTTGTATTCACCTTAAAGATCAAATGATAATGATCATAACCTTTTATCCTTCAATCTCACATAAATCTGACATCGAATTCAATTCTTTTGTCGCTTCTTTCCAAAAAGTTGTTTCTGCTAACCTGCAAAACTTAAAACTTCTTGCGATCTCACAAAACACAATATTTTTGTATGCACTCTTAACCATAGCATTAATACATCATATACTAACTTTCATTAACTGTGCAAGACTAAATTCATCATATATCAACTTCTACACTAATCTAAGTTCCTATTCTACTATATTTTTCACAAATTAATTACTTTGAGATGGGTTAGGTAGAGATTCATTCTTACCACTTGATACTTCACCTTTTTTATTAACTTTAGTGCTGAATGTGTCTTCTTGATTTGTGGCTTTGACAAACTTCACTTCTTCATTACTATAGCATCCTTTTTTATTGTTACTTACATCTTCATTTCTCTTTGCATGATTTCTAGGGTTAGGGTTAGGATGAGAAACCCTATTGTTCATTCTGAAGAACCTTGTTGTATGTCCAATCTTGTTACATATGTGACAAACTATTCCATTGTTTCCATATCTTGGTCCAGACTGATTGATTTGTGATCTGCAATTTCTGGCAAAGTGTCCAACTTTGTTGTGTCTATAACATACTACTCCATTTCTCCTGTTCATATCTTCAGTAGGTCTATTATCTACATGGTTAGTATTCCTAAACATTCTATTACTATTATTATTCTCAAAAAATTTAGGTTTTCTACACTCAATAGCTCTATGTCCAAAACCATGACAATTATAACAATAACCATTAAGAGGTTTAAATTGCTTACCTATGCAATCTTTCTTCATATGACTAAAAGTATTACAAGCAAAGCATCTACCTTTAAATTCTCTTTGTATACCTTTAGGTGACTCATCTTGCTTAGGTGGTTCTTCTTCTTTAGGTGTATCTTCAGATTTGTCAGTTTCATCAAATTTCTTTTCATTTGTGCTTTCAGACATTTTCAGATCTGGTTCCTTGCTTTCTTCACTTGCTTTAGATGAGTTGAATCCAATACCAGTTTTTATCATAGAATGGTTTTTGATAAGACATTTTTTCATCAATCTTCTCACTAGTTGAATATAGTCTTTCAAGTTGCTACTTAGATTGAGTCAGTTCACCTTTCACAATTGTATTGTATTTCTCAAGCTCAGCGTACTACAAATTAACTTTCTCAAGTTTAGATTTTAGTCCTTCTTTTTCAAGCTTTAGAATTTCATTCTCAGATTTTAGATTTGCTTCATTCTTGCTATTTCCATCTTTCAGACTTAGCTTCAAATTTTCTATCTTCAATTCATGTTTAAGGATCTCATTCTCTTTTTCTAGGTTGTCATCACAATCTTCAATTTGAATTTCGGATTCCTTTTCTGATTTTAGATCTTCCAACTTGTTTCTTAGTTTCTCCATGAGGTTCTTTGCATCATCATATTTTCCTTTCAAACTATCTCTTTCTTTAGTAAGCATATCAATTTGTTCAAGAGATTATTCAAGATTCTTCTATAGCTGATCTATATCCATAGAGATCTTACTCAAGCTCCTAGGCTTTCCTTGAATGATTCTTTTCTGAGTAACTAAGCTTTGATACCAATTGTAAGAAATAGGGAATACTAAGAGGGGGGTGAATCAGTATTCTACAAACTTTTACTTTTTCCCAATTATGGATATAACAGATTATCTTAATGCTTGCATAACATAGAAAACTAAACAACATGCATAGCAATAAAACAAATGAACTCATAACACCTTATTTGTTCTCAAGGAAACCCTAGCCAAGGGAAAACCCCGGTGGGGATGGT
>BSBK01004027.1:2500-72500 GCA_027943335.1 Chamaecyparis obtusa
AAAGGGTAGGACTTAAAAGTTATATAGAAAGATGACAGAGGAAAGGAAAAGGAGAAGATGGCTAATAAAAGATAGAAGGGAAAAAATAAGTCCAAGGGCAAAAAGAGAAGAGACAGTGTCAACAAAGATCCTACTCTTGGAGGAAAGTTAGGGGTAATAACCCCTCTTGATCATAACTAAGATGCAAGGGATTGCATCAGTATAGTATGATTTAAAGCATAATCTTACAATTTCATTGTTGTATAGAGGCTACTACTCAGGGGGGTAGTAAGAATGGTAAGGTAAATGTGTTTGAAGAGATCTATAAGGAATTGCAGAAATCAGGTTCCACCTATTGATCAAGAATCTAAGATTTATGATGTTAGATGTGTTTTAGTGGCCCAGAGAAAGTGATACACATTTTTCATTGATGTCAAAGGGGGAGATAAATCAGATTTGAAAAATAATCAAGGAAGGAAATAATTCCAAGTGCACAATCAGGTACGAAGAGAGGAAGTGTATATGTGAAGAAGAGAAGAGCATAAAGAAAAAGAAAGATTAAAAACTTACTCATAAGAAAGAGCTTTACACAAAAAGAATACTATACATATAAGAGGGAGAAAGTGATGGAGAGAAGAGTACGTAATTTGATTGGAACCAAGGACAAATTTTTCCCAAGGGGAGAAGAAACAGAGTAGAGGTGATGAAATAGAAAATAGTTAGAGTGACTCCAAAAGATATTGTCAAAATTGTTGGTAGTACTCATGGTTTATGATTGCATTATTATTTTATTGTTTTTTCATCACATGTTTCCATCAATGCCAAATGGGGAAATTTTTGGAAAGTTGGATTTTTTACATTGATTTCAACATATCTACTATGATGTTTGGATGTTTTGATATCTGTTATGCAGTTTTTATTCACACACCTCATGCAATTATATAGAGATTTTATACATATCTCATGTAAATTTTGATTTTATGACATGATGATTTGATCAAGTTATGGTGTTACAAATGAAGATTGGTTATTTTGTTGATTGTCAGTATTATAGAGTTACAAATTTGCAGATATTTATTTCAGCATGTTCTGAAAGTGAGATCTTTGGTTGCACAACTAGGAATGTGTTAAGGACATATAAATGTGTCTATGGTGTATGAACTTAATTGGTGTGCTCACACAAGTTCTATTAGGATATCCACATTTTAGTTTTGTCTCAATGCTTTCTAACACCTAGAAGACTCTAAGTGCATTTCTCTCACAAATAGAAAATGTGGTTGTAGGGGCTCCAAATACCTTGAAAAACATTCATTTTTTTTTCCTTTTGAATCCATTTTTATGGATCTCAAATCTCTTCTCAATCGGGTTCAAGAACTAGTCTTATAGAAGCCTAATTAGGCCTAGTTTCCTTGTAGCCCTTGACAAGGTCTTTTTCTAACTTCTTGTCAAATCCTTCCAAATAACCTACAAAAAAAACTTTATATTTGAGTACCCTTTTGGAAGTTATAAAATATTTAGGAGTATTTAGGGTTCTATGACCTCCATACACAGGCTTCCTATAAAGTAGGGCTAATAGGGCTAAGAGGCCTAATTTCTAGGACTTTACTGATTTCATGCTTGAAACTCAACCAAATGGATTGATCAATCCTCAATCTCACCAACATGAATTTAAAACTTCATATGCTATCTGGAACCATACTTTTTCCGTACAGTCTTCCTTTCCCCTACATGCAAAAATTCATTTTTCTACTGTCCACACCTATAACCGGGCACACTAGTCTCGCCTAGGGCATAACTATAAAATTAGAAGCTTGCCTCTTCAGGACTCCTACCTTCATATTCCTACTATAAATTAACTCCCCTAAAACATTCATCCAAATTTAGGAAGATCTCATGGTTAGATTTCATGGGGAGCCATAGAAACATAGACAAGATAGGACTAGACCAAGAAATTCTCTAAACTCTAATCAATTTATTGATGTCACTAAGATAGCTCTTTACTACTTGCACAAAGAAATAAAAATTCTTGAATATAACCTACCTACACAAATATAAAGCTAAGTCAAAGATTTCAATCCAAATGAGCACACTGTCACACAAGAATGCTCAGGTATCCTCTAAAACTAGAGTTGCGGAGCTTCTATTCAAAACAAAAACTTACATCCTCTTACTTCTACCTCAGGAAAATGAACCACAAGGTATCATAAGATTCCTATCCCATGATTTTATGACTTTACATTGATTTCTCCCACTCCTAGAATGAAGGGAATCCAAAGATGTCAAACTGCACGCAACATTTGCAAAAATTGCTCATGTTATCGTGACAATTTTTAGTATCTTTTACATTTATGATGCAAACTATTTTCTAGGACCTCTATCCCACTTAGTTTGATGAAATAACTTAGTTAAAGCCATTTTAGGCATCTCCCATACATTCCTCAAGATTAAGGACACATTTACGATTCACTTCCCAACTTTTAGGATTATCCCCTAAGGACTAATCATGAAAGAAAACTAACTAAGCTAGATTGGATAGTACTAATTACTAATCCATCTAGACACACACTTGAAAGACCTTCTAAGGTCCAAATTAAACAAACTTATGACTTGGAAAAGGTCAGATATAAGCCAAAATTACTAAGGACTAGGAGGCTCACCTAGGTGCTGCTACACCATCCTCCCCAAGTGAAAGCTTTCAATCCATCCTTGGATTGAGTAAGTTGAGGTTAATGCCCAAATTTTTAAACTCTGATTCTTTGATCCATGATGGATATTCATTTATTTACCCTTTCCATTTGACTAAATGTTCCTTATACTCTTTGTTTCTAGTCTTTTTATAAACTCTGGAATCCAGTATACAGTCTGCCTTCTTGACTAGTGTACATGGTAAATGAAGTTCATCTACATCTTGAATGACTTCAGTTAAGCTTTGTTTAGGATTAGGGGTTGGTCCCTTTATAAGGAACCAGGTCTACAACATTGAAGATAGGGGACAGTCGACTATCTTCTGGTAGCTCCACCTTGTAGGCATTGGCTCCATATTTTTCTAATATAGGACAGGGGCCAATCCTTCTCATCTAAACTTTGTGAGGGACTCCTTTTTTTAACCTATCTTTATTAAGGTGCACCATAACCAAATCTCCAACCTTGTAGTGAACTTCCCTTCTACCCTCATCAACCTTATTTTTGTTTCATAGTGTTTTTTAGCTAGTGTCTTCCTAACTGTATCATGAATCTCTTGCATAGCATAGGCAAAATATTCAGCATATCCACTCCCTTTAACTCCATCCTTTAAGTCTTTCAGTTCATACACTCCTCTAGGGTGTAGGAAATACACAATTTCAAAGGGACTCTTACCTATGGTCCTATTCACAATGTCATTGTATGCATACTCATTCCTGTCCAATCAGTTGATCCTATTGTTGACCATATTCTTTAGTCAAGCATCTTAGGAGATTTCCAAGACTCCTATTTACCACCTCGGTCTGACCATAAATCTAAGGATGGTATGTAGATCCAAAGGACAAATTAGTGCCTAGTCTTTGCCAAAGAGTCTTCCAAAAGTGACTCATAAACTTGTATCTCTGTCTGATACTATGCTCAAAGGAAATCCATGTATACTAACTATCTCTTTAAATAATAGAGAAGCTATTTGGCTGGCATCATTGGTTGTCTTACATGGCCCAAAATGAGCCATCTTGTTGAACCTGCCCACTATCACATAGACACTATCCATTCCTTGTCTTTTTTTAGGCAACCCAACTACAAAGTCCATGCTCAAGCATTCCCATGGCCTAGTGGGAATAGGTAGTGGTTGATATAGGCTAGAATTAGAAGAAGTTCCTTTGGCTTTTTGACACACAACACAACTCTCAACATACTTCCTAACATTAATGTTCATTCTTGGCCAAAATTAAAATCTTTGAACAAGTTCTTGTGTCTTAGTGACCCCAAAATGACCACTCAATGCACCATTGTTCTTTTCCTGAATCAAGTTCTCCATTATAGACCCTCTAGGGACACATAGCTGACTTCCCTTAAATAAGAGGTTACTTTGCAAAGTATAAAGTATATTCAGCACATTGACTATGGAAGTGGTTCTTATGTTATACGCATACCTTGTAAATGTTTGCAAAGTCTTCATCATCACCACATAGATCCTTGAAGTTATCTATTCCCATGCTCTTCAATTGCATCTCCTGGATAGTGAGAGCTCTTCTACTCAAGGCATCTGCCACCTTTTTTTGTACTCCTTTTTGTGCTTGATGTTGAATGTGTATGCTTGAAGGTATTCAACCCACTTCATGTGCTTATGACTAAGTTTCTCTTGGAAGTTTAAGAAACTTAGAGCTTGGTTGTCTGAATAGACTACAAATTCTTTTGGAAGCAAATAATGCCTCCATTTCCTTAAGGCCTAAACTAGAGCACACATATCAAGTTCATAAGAAGAATATTTCTTCTTAGCTTCACTCAACTTCTCTGAATGGAAAGACACTGGTCTTCCCTCTTGGCTTAAAATAGCTCCAATAGCCACATTTCTTGCATCACACTCTATGGTGAATAGTTTCTCAAAGCTTGGGAAAAACCAAAATAGGTTGAGTAGCAATATTTTTCTTCAACAACTCAAAACTATTGTTAGCTTGTTCATTCCACACAAACTTATTCTTCATGCCTCCTTTAATGGTGTCCAACATAGGAGCACAAATAATACTAAATTATCTAATAAACTTTCTATAGTATTGAGCAAGGCCATGAAAACTTCTTACCTCGATGGTTGTCTTTGGAGTAGGCCAATTGAGGATGGCTTCCACTTTGCTAGAGTCTATTTTCAGATTTCCATGAGACAAGACAAACCCAAGGTACACCAATTCCTATCTCATTAAGTCACATTTCTCTAAATTTATCATCAACCTTGCATCATGTAGCTTCTTGATAATAATCTCTAGATGTTGGAGATGTTCATCCTTTGTCTTGTTATAAATTAGTATATCATCAAGATATACCACTACAAATTTGCCAATGTAGTCCTTGATAACTTCATTCATGAGCCTCATGAATGTAGAGGGGGCATTAGACAATCCAAATGGCATGACAAGCCATTGATACAAAACCCTCATTGGTTTTGAAGGCTATTTTTCCACTCATCTCCCTCATGAATCAAAATTTGGTGATAACCACTCTTTAAGTCTATCTTGGTAAAGTACTTGGCCTCTCCTAGACAATCCATTAGGTCTTCTATCCTAGGGATAGGGAACCTATACCTAATGGTTATTGTATTTATGGCCCTTGAATCAGTACATAGTCTCCAAGTTCCCCCCTTTTTAGGTGCTAGGATAGTGGGTACAACACATGGGCTGATGCTCTTTCTTATAAGACCTTGGCTTAAGAGTTCTTAGATTTTTCTAGGCATCATCTTATAAGCTGCTTATTGGGAAGGGTAGCTCCTAGTATAAAGTCTATCCTATGGCTTATAGCTCTTTTAGGGGGGAAATTTTGATGTTTTCCATCACTTACAATGCCTTCATAGGTCTGCAACATACTTTGTATCTCCTTAGGTAGCTCTGGCTTCTTGGCTGCCTTATCATCACTTACCTCTCTTGCCCTTAACACTAGTGCAAACCCAACTCCTTCTCCTTCTTCAAGAGTTTCTAAGAACTCTTTCTCACCCACCATGAGAACATTTGGACTTGCTGACTTCAGCTTTATATCCTCTAACATTGACTGAATCTTAAATGTCACATTATCCTTCTTGAAAGAATATGAATTCTTTACTCCATCATGCATAGCTTGGTGGTAAAATTTCCATGGTCTACCTAGGAGCAAGTGACATGCATCCATAGGTAACACATCACATAGTACCTTGTCATTATATCTCCCAATTGAGAATTCAACCCAAGCCTACTCATTTACTAAGACATGTTGTCCTTTATTAAGCCATGTGACCTTGTAAGGATTAGTGTGGGGTATCCTTGCCATTTTTAACTTGTTGATTTCTTCCTCTGACACAATGTTGTCGGTATACCCTAATTCTATGATGAATCTACATACCTTACCCATCATCTTACACTTGATCCTAAATAGGGACCTCCTCTGAATTGGCTCTTCCTTGACTGGTTCTTTAATTAGTGTTCCCCTCATCATGAGGTTCTCACCTTCCTCTGATGCCCAGGGGTACCTCAGGGGGTTTCACTCCTATATTTGTCTCTTCTTGAACAAAACTAACTCTCTTGTCACCTCCTTGAGAAGTACTACCCTTCTTTGGACACCTATAAGCAGGGTGTCCCATTTGGTTACAATGATAACATTTCATGTTGGCAAAATAGTTGCCTCTTCCTTGTCCCACCACTTCTTCCTCTATTACTAGAGTTCCTTCCTCTACTACCTCTACTAGAGCCTCCTTCTTGTTGTTCAATATATTTAACTTCTCCTTGAGTCCTGGGCTCTGAACTCCTTCCACCATATCCACTTCTTTTCCCTCTACTATCTCTTCCTCTACCTCTACCTCTTGAAGTGCTAGAGTCTTGTTTCATTCTCAACTTCTCCTCTACCTTGATAGAAAAACTAATGACCTTTTTGAATGGTTTCTAGAGTCAAGAGACTCATCTCATCCTGAGTATTACATTTGAGCCCATTAAGGTATCTTGCTACCTTTACCTTCTCATCCTCTGCAACTTGGGACCTTGTGCAAAGTCTTTGGAACTCTTTAGTATAAAAGTTCACATCCAAGTCATTTTTCCTAAGACCCTTGTCTTTTCTTATGGAGTTGGATTTCATAATCCCCTGGCACATATGCATCCCTAATTTTGGAAACCATTTCCTTCCATGTAGCAATTGGATTTTTTCCATCTTTTCACCCTCTCATCTTCGATGAATTTCCACCAAGTAAGTGCAGGGCCTCTCAATACTCCTTTGACCACTTTCACCTTTTGGGCCTCAGTGATGCCATCACACTCAAATTGATTCTCTATTCCTTCTATCCAATCTAGGACTACTTCTGGTTCCATCTTCCCATTGAAGATTGGAATGCCTTATAATGCTTTCCCACTCAAGGCTTTCAATGCCTTCAAGAATGGTTCTTCAACCAGAACTAGATCTAGTTCAAGAAATTCATCCTCCAAAAGGATCTCCTTTTCTTCCCATCTACTTTTTCTTTGGCTTCCTCAACCTTCTCATCTACTTCTTCAACCTTTAGTTCCAATTGCTCCAATCTTTCCCTCAATAACCTATTTTCCCTCTTCCTAGTCTTCCACTTTCTTTGCTAACTCAGCGTTAGTCACCATTGTATTATCTTCTACAAACTCAAATGATGTATTATCTCCTACTAACTTAGTAGGTTGCAACATTAACCACAAGCCTAATCAACCTAACCTCTTATACCAATCTGGTGTATGAAACTTCTTGGTGTGCTCACACAAGTGCTATTAGGACCTTGTTTGTCCTCTCCAAAGAATCCTATTCTCTTCTAGGATCTTACTAGTCTTAGGTGACCAACCTAAAACCTTTCTTAACTCTATCCTAAGAGTCAATCTCCTTGTGCTTAGCCTTGAAGGACATCCACCTTTTAGTTTTGTCTCAATGCTTTCTAACACCTAGAAGACTCTAAGTGCATTTCTCTCACAAATAGAAAATGTGGTTGTAGGGGCTCCAAATAACTTGAAAAAATTCATTTTGTTTCCTTTTTAATCCATTTTTATGGATCTCAAAGCTCTTCTCAATCAGGTTCAAGAACTAGTCTTATAGAGGCCTAATTGGGCTAGTTTCCTTGTAGCCCTTGATAGGGTCTATTTCTAAATTCTTGTCAAATCCTTCCAAATAACCTAAAAAAAAAACCTTACATTTGAATACCCTTTTAGAATTTATAAAATATTCAGGAGGATTTAGGGTTTTATGGCCTCTGTACCATGCTTCCTATAAAGTAGGGCTAATAGGGCTAATAGGCCTAATTTCTAGGACTTTATTGATTTCTTGCTTGAAACTCAACCAAATGGATTGATCAATCCTAAATATCACCAAAATTAATTGAATACTTCATATTCTATCTAGAACCATACTTGTTCCATACAATCTTCCTTTCCCTGCATGCAAACACTCATTTTTCCACTGTCACACCTCTAATCGGGCACACTAGTCTCACCTAGGGCATGACTATAAAATTAGAAGCTTGACTCTTCAAGACTCCTACCTTTGTATTCCTATTTTACATTGGCTCCCCTAAAATATTCCATCCAACTTTAGGAAGATCTCATGGTTAGATTTCATGGGGGAGCCATAGAAACATAGACAGGCCTGGACTAGACTAGGAAACTCTCTAAACTCTAACCAATTTATTGATGTCACTAAGCTAGTTCTAAACTAGTTGCACAAAGAAATAAAAAGTCTTGTATCTAACATACCTACACAAATATAAAGCTAAGTCAAAGAGTCCAATCCAAATGAACACACTGTCACACAAGATTGCTCGGGTATCCTCTAAAACCAGAGTTGCAAAGCTTCTATTCAAAACAAAAACTTACATCCTCTTACTTCTACCTCATGAAATGAACCACAAGGTATCATAAGATTCCTATCCCATGATTTTATGCCTTTAAATTTATTTCCCACTCCTAGAATTAGGGGAATCCAAAGATGTTAAACCGCATGCAACATTTGCAAAAATTGCTCATGTTGTCATGACAATTTTTAGCTTCTTTTACATTTATGATGAAAATTATTGTCTAGGACCTCTATCCCACTTAGTTTGATTAACTAACTTCTTTAAAGCCATTTTAGGTATCTCCCATTACATTCCTCAAGATTAAGACACATTTAGGATTCACTTCCCAACTTTTAGGATTATCCCTAAGGACTAATCATGAAAGCAAACTAACTAAGCTAGATTGGATAGTACTAATTACTAATCCATCTAGAAACACACTTTCAAGACCTTATAAAGTCCAAATTAAACACACTTATGACTTGGAAAAGGTTGGATACAAGCCAAAATTACTAAGGACTAGGAGGCTAGCCTAGGTGCTCCTACACCAGTCTACCATTCAAAAGGTTTTTAATTCTAATGGTCCATAAAGGCATTTACAAGTGTTTTAATTAAGGATAATAGTATTCTTGAAGTTTATCATAAGATGCTGACAAATCCGATGGGTGTGACACATTTGAGTATTTTTTTGAGATTCATGATACCTTAGGATGATCTAGGATTATGTGCCTGATGGGTTGGTAGCTTACATTAATAAAGGTGACAAAGTTCAATGGATTTAAATTATGTTTTTTAATCCTTAATTAGCTAACATGTCAAGAAAAAAATGATAAAATAATTTATGTGAGATCGATAAAATGTTTCAAGGTTATGGTGATGATCTCAAGGTGTTCTTGAAGGATCTAAGGGATGTTTGGAAAGTGTGTAGTAATCTTGATGGTTTAGTTTTGCACTAAGAGTTGAATGTTTGAGGATGTGGTTTTTTTTACCTAGCTCTTGATAAATATTGTGAATTAGGGTTTCATTTGAGTTGTCATGTCTATGCACCATTTTTTGGAGGATTACAGATGCAAGAGGTTTTTAGTAAAGCATTTTACAAATCTATTAAGGGTTGGATCGCTCATTTGGATGTGGTAGAGATAATTGCAATAAGGGATCTAATTGTACTAAAATAGAACTAACCAAGGCATAGGTAGATGTTATCATACATTTCATGAATTCTCAAATTGGTGTCTGAATTTTGATTGCAAGTCAGTGTTACTTCCGTAGGGTTTTATCCCAAGGAAAATTAAGTAGTGAACTCTGGGAAGTGTTCCTAAATGCATGTGAATTCTCTATATTTAATAAGTATGTACTTCTAACAAGTTATTAGAATTATTATGGGTTTCAACCCCAACATGGTTTTCACCCTAATCTGGGTTTCCACGATAAAAATATTTGTGTTATGTCATGTTGATGTTTTTTTATGTGTTTAAAATGCCTTACATTTTGCAAATCAGTAATAAGTGTTTAAGTAATTAAGGGTTTCATATTTTAAGGGTTTAAAGATTTTAAGATTTAAGTATTTTGGAAGAAATTGATTCACCCTCCCCCCCCCTCTTAGTTGCTTGGTACCTATTTCCAACAACTTCAGCTCAAATTGAAATCACAAGTCATTACAACAATTTGGAGCCCTGTTTAGCTCAATTCTAGTTTTTGATAGTTAGTTATTACTATGTTATTTCTATTTTTGTCTACATTCATCTATTTTTTCATCTACATTGCATATTCCTCTTTTCCATTTTCAAATTACATGTTTAGAAAAGTATAAATGACCCATTTAGTGCGTAGGTACTCACTTGAGCCTATTAGGGAATCTTTTCTTTTGAGTGTGCAATTTTTAAAAGGGGAAGTAATCAACCCCCTTTCCTTTGTTCCCCTTTTAACATGTACACCTCCTTACCCCCATCTCTTTCACTTCCTTCCTTCCTTTTGATTATTCTCCCTCCATCTCTAATTTTTTATCTCTCATGTTTCTCTATGGTCTCAATCACTATATATCCCTCTTACCTATCTCTCTCCATATTCTCCATATATAGGTCTCTCTAAATCCCTCCCCCTTTACTTGACTACCTCTCTCTCCCTATCTAATTACCTACCTATCTCTTCTCATGTATCTTTATCATCTTTATCTCTTCCCCTAGGTCTCTCATCCCTCTCTCCCTCTCTAAGATATAAGTCTCCCACCTATATATCTATCTCCTCTCTAGTTATTTCCCTCCCTTTACACCACTCTAGCTTCCTCCTTACCCATATTTCTCTCTTTGTGATCTTCTCTCTCTCCCTTGCCTTTCTACCTCTCTCCTCTCTAGGTCTCTTAGGCACTCCCTATCTACCTCTCTCTCTCCCACCTTAGCCTTCACTATTTTTTTGTTATTCTCTCTCTCTTAATTTATCTCTCCCTCCCCTCTCTTTGTCATTTCCTCTCCCTCCCTTGTATAGGGTGTTAGTATTAGAATGTAGAATATAGGAATTAGGGTATATGGTATTGGTGTATGATTTAGGGTAAAATATTGAACGGTACAAGTATTAAGGTACATATATTGAGGGTGAATTTACCTCATTGATAATTCCATTTATCTCTATGTCTCCCTCCTCCATCTCTTCTTTCTCTCACATCTCTCCCACTCTTTCTTATTTTATCTCTTGATTGTCTAGGTTGTCACCACTCCCTCCCACCCTCTCTCTACCCTCTCTAGGTTTCTTCCTCCCTATATCTCCACCTCTATAGATATCAATACATGCTTATTTCCAATATATATATATATATATACATACATATATATATATATATATACATATATATATATATATACATATATATATATATATATATATATATATATATATATATATATATATATATATATACATACATATATATATATATATATGTGTATATATATATATATATGTATATGTATATATATATATATGTATGTATATATATATATATGTATATATATATATATATATGTATATATATATATGTGTGTGTGTGTATATATATATATATGTATGTATATATATATCTATATATATATGTATGTATGTATATATATATATATATATGTATATATATCTCACACACACACATTTATTTCACCATCTAGGTCTCTCATGTATCTCTCTCCCTATAGGATTCTCACCTCTCTATCTACCTCCTCTCTAGTTTTCTCCCTCTTTCCACCTTAATCTCCCTCCCCTTACCCCTATATCTTCATGAAATTTATCTTTCTCTTATCTCTCTCTTAACCTCTCTATCTCTCCCTCTCCATCTCTATATATGGTTTAGGGTGAAATATTGATATTACAACGTTGAGTGTATTTCCTATGTTCATATTTCCCTCTCCCTCTTCTCTCTATAATCTCTCTAAGTATCTTCCTCTCTTTCTTCTTTTATCCCTCTATATCTCCAACTCCCTCCATCTCTCCTTATTCCTATATCTATCAACTTCTCCATATCTCCCCTATCTATGTCTCTTCCTCCCCTTTTCCTCTCTCCCTCTATATATCCCCTTGCCTCTTTACCCCTATATATATCCCTCCCCTACTCTCTTCTATTCACTCCCTTCATTACCTAAGTCATTACCTTTCTCACCCACCCTCACCATCTCCTCCCTCTATAGTATTCTCTTTTACTCCCACTCTAACTTTATCTATGTCACCCATCACTATACATCAAGGTATAATATGTAGGGTATATGGTATAGCATATAGGGTTTATAGTATTGGTATAGGGTTTATGGTACAAGTTCTAGGATACATATTAAATAATGTTTATGGTATTTTTTATCTCTCCTTATTGTATTCTCTCTTTCCATGAGTACATTGTATAGCTTGTCACCTCTCTTTCCCTCCCTCTTACCTCTCTAACCTCTTCATCCGTATATACTTATCTACCTCTCTATCTATCCCTCTATCTCTTTCACATCTATCCCTCACCCTCTATCTTTCTTAACTCTCCCTCCCCAATTTCTAAGTATCTCACCTCTATATCTCTCCTCTCTCAAGTTCTTTCTCTCTCTGTCTCTCCACCTCTCTCCCTTCCTCATTACCCCTATCTATTTTTAAGATTCTCTCTCTTATTTTATTTTCTTTATACCCCACCTATCACCTCTATATGTATCTAACTCACTTCTTGCTACCTCTTCCTCCTCTTTCCTTATAAATATCTTTCTCTTTGTTATCCTCTCTCTTCTCTTCTCTCACACTCCCTATCTAAGTAATGACATCTTTCCTCTTATATTCCCCTTTATCTATATCTTCATTCACTCTCTCTATCTGGGTATCTCACACTTCTATATTTCCCCTCTCTAGTTCTCTCCTTTAATGTACACTCTAATTATTTTTTTCTCTCTCCCCTAAAATATCTATCTCCTTCTTCCATAGGTATGTTTCTCTGTCCACCCTATTGTCTAAAACGTATTCCCTAAACCCTATATTATATAAATTATAGGAAGAGGTCGTGACTTTGAGAAGGGAGGGAGGGAAAAGAGGAGAAACAATAGAACAAAGGGAGAGAGAGGTTTAAGAAGGTATGGAGGGAGAGGTAAATATGGAGAGAGTGAGGGACCTATGGAAAGAGGATAAAGAGAAGTGAGGGAAGATAAAAGAGGAGAGATTTCATAAAGGGAAAGGGGTGAGGTGGTATGTGTGAGATACCTATAGGGTGAGAGAAAGGTAAGAGTCCTAGATGAAGAGAGAGTGGGGAGAGATTGATATATGGGGATATAATGAGGTGGGTAATGAGATATGAATGGAGAGGTAGGGAGGTAGAGAGGTATGAATGAAGAAACCTAGGGAGGAGAGAGGGTGGTAGGGAGACATGATGACATAGACATTGGATACAAATATTAAGCGAGAGAGAGACACATAATAAGAGAGATTGGGATAGGGAGATAGATATGAGGGTAAGGAGGGAGTTGAATATAGAGAGAGAAATACCTATGGAGGTATGGAGATACCTAGAGAGAGGAGCTCGAGAGAAGGTGTAGAGGAATATGTCTATAGATAGAGGTAAGTATGAATATGGGTGATACCCTCAACCCCATATATCCTATACCCTATACTCTATAAACCCCATACAAGGGATATAAAGGTGATGAGGTAGAGAGGGGGTAAATATAAGAGGAGACATAAAATAACAAAGATAAAGTGATCTACAAGGAGAGAGAGAGAGAGAGAGAGAGAGAGAGAGAGGAAAAGGAGAGAAGAAAATGAGAGAGATAAGTTGAAAAAGAAAGGAAGAGGATTAAAAAGGTGCAGAAAGGTGGAGAGGGTGAGAAATATCTAGAGAAGAGAGAGATATAGAGTTGAGAGACCTAGAACCTAGAGAGAGAGAGAGAGAGAGAGAGAGAGGTGTATAGTTATGGGGAGATAAAGAGAGTGAGATAGAGAGAGAAAGATAATTTTTATAGGAGCATGCTGATTACTAAAATTCATAGGATTATGTTGATTAATAAATTTGACTAAGTCTAAAAATTTATATGATCTTCTAACACCTAGAATCTACATTATAAATCCTAGAGATCTGAAACCACTCTCAAACATATTGACAATATATACATGAAATATTATTAAAGTATAATAAAAACACACTTATACTTAAATTCTATATTTCATATATATAGTCTTGTTAGGAGATCGAGTTTGACTTGAATTTGAAAATTTTGATAAAAGTGGGAGAGAGAGAGGGGGGGAGAGAATTTTATTATGTAAAATATTTAGCACATGACATATTAGGTGCTTTCCATATTTGGTGCATTCCAAATATGCTTGGGGTGACCAAGTCTAAGGATTGGCATGCCAAACATATTGGTGTGTGTCTTATATGATGCATAGAAAAGTGCTTAATAGGGGCCAAAAATTTAAGTGACAACTTTTTGGTCACCTATCTTGGTGGAGTGACCCAAAGGTAGCTTATTTTAATTATAATATTTCATAATAAAAGTTGTATAGAATATTCAAATTATATATTTATATTAAATGGTTTTTGTGATCAAAGAAAAAATAACCTATTTGGAACAAGTGTAGACATTCAAACATTATTCTAAAAGCATATTCCTAACATATAGAGAAAACAATTTACAAAGTCATTCAGATAGAACTTAAATAGGGCCACTCTGTCACCTTTTGATTTGTTCTTGATTTAGGGATGTGGGTGTGCTCTCAAAACACATGGAGCTTGACCCTAATGCTAATTAGGAAGGATTGGGATGTATTAGGGACTATGAGAACCCCATAGTGGCACAAAATTAGGTATAGAATACCTATTTTTTCCCTAGACCCTCAATGATCCTAATAGAGCTAGAAATGAAGATTGATGAAAGAATGCTTAAGCTAGATTGATTTTATCCAAATGAAGATGTCATATGATGATAAAATGATTAGAAAAGCTTTAAAAATAACTAGATTCAATCCATTAATCTATTCTAGGATGATCTATAAAAGCATAGAATAGAGTTAATCTAACAATTTATGCTAAAGGCTATGATGATCTAGATGTAATTTACCATTATAACAATGCATGAAGATGAAAAATAAGCTAATGATTTTCTCTTGGAAGAGAGACTATTTATAGGATTTTCCTAAGGGCTTGGGTTAGGAAGGAGAGTTAGGGTCAGATTCAGTGTTTGGGGTAGAGTCTGAGGTAAGGTTAGGGGTAAGGTTAAATGAATGAGGGTTAAGGTTTCTCACACATGTGTTAGCAACACTAGGGAAGTGTGCAAGGGGACCAAAGTGTAAGAGAATAAATAGGTCTTCACTCATGGCTTGTAAGAGCCTTCAATGATGGTGTAAGAGGCCATTAATGAGTGTGTAAGGCTCATTAATGAGGGGGCTTGAGCAAAAGTAAAAGATTGAGGGTTTAGACTAAAAAGGATAGGAATCACCTTCTAATCGGGTTTAGGAAGGGTTTAGGAAAGGTTAGGAATTTCTAGAAGATTTCTAGGGTTTTGACAGATTTAAATAAATATTTCATTTATTTAACTTGTATTTTGGTCAATTTGTTAAATAATTAATAAATATTGGGGGAAATGATGTTTAAATTGGATTTAAACATTTCTGAAAGGGATTCCTTAATTAAATGTTTTAAAATTAAGATAAGAGGAATTAATGGCATAATAATAAATTAATTAATTAAATAAATAATTAATCAACAAATGATGATGTCATCAGGGCTTTTTGCAAAATAAAATATTTTTGTTTTGGCAAAAGCATTTTAGGTGTCTACATTTTGCCCCTCTTTGATGCAATGTCACAAGTCGTGTGGCATCAAAGACAAGAAAATAAGATGCCCCAGGTTAAAATTTAGAGGATAAGAGGTTGTACCCCCTCGAGAAAATGATGCAAAGAGGAAACGTTGTGGAATTTTCTCAAAAAGAACACAGAAGGGAAAGGAGAGAAAGATGGGAAGGGCAGATAAACAAATGACCTTCCAAGAGCAAAGATGCATGAGTGCAATATGATGTGAGATGCAGGATGAGGCTATATGAAGGGTGAAAGATGCAAGATTTAATCTATATGATGCAGGATGAGGAGGATTTGGGGAGCTCCAAGTGTAAATGTTGAGAGCACAACCTAGTTTGATATAGAAATGCTAGAGACCTGCCAAGGTTATGAAAGAACTCAAGCCCTTGTCATCAGCGTTGCATAGGACTGAAATAAAAAGACAACCATGCCAAGGGTTTCTCCAGTATCACACATGAAACCTGGAGGAGGAATGGTTGAAACAATGCAGGAGAAACCACAAACACATGACTGACTCATAGGCAGAAGCAAAAGATCAAAAGACCTTGCCCTAGATTAATCCAAGATCAAAATGATAACTCCAAATACATCCTTTTCCAAGGAGAGAGATTGATGGTTTGATTGATGGGAGAGATTAGGTCTAAATATGGAAAAGGATACATTGTCATGGACCTAGTTTTGATTGCTTAGGTTGGACAATATTGAAGGATACATATGTGTAGACCCGTGTTGATGGGGAGAATGTTATGTTGTTGATTGGCAAATGATGAATCAAGGATAAATATTGTGATCAAGGATAGTTAAAAAAAGATGTTGTTGAAGAAAAAGGTTGGGTGAGACAAGATATATAATCAAATATGATTGGAGGATTGACGAGGATATGTACAAAGGCTGACAACAATATGTACAATGGACGGGATAGCTACAAGGGAGCTCAAAAGATTAAAAAAGATTCAAAGGAAAAAATGAAATAACTATTGGAAAGTTGACTATACTATTGTATATGAATATGATTTAGTGTTTTCATTATGGAAACAAATTCATATGAAATTTTGGAGTCAACACATAATTTAGAAGGTCAAGAAAATGGCTAAGTATGGAAAATAGGACAGTCTGTGAAACACCTGAGGAATAGAGCATCAGCGCACATGCGTATGACTGAGTTTTGGTATGCACCCTTGAAGATAACCTTTTGAATATTTTATTAAGCTATGGTTAATAACACCTAGCTAGATGTGTTAGTATGAAGAAGTTACAATGAGTTGAAATGACACAGATAATGAGCGGCTGAACAGAACACAGTATGGAGCTGACTGTTAGTATTTTGGTTAGTGGTTATAATATTGTTTTGTAAAGGATAATGCACCTATTGTAAATGTGTTATAGACTTGTTAATATCATTGTATGTAAACACGCTTGAGAAAATTCATTTGGAAGCATTGTATGTAATTAGTTATAGGTCAACTTAGTGAATAGTTTTGTTTGCACATATAAAGAAGACATGCGCCTATGTATTTGAGTATGACATGAGATATAGAATTGATAGAAGTTTAGTATAAGTATGCAAAGAGAATTCACTATGATATAGAGATTTACAAGAGGTTAAAGCATCAGTGCACATACAAAACTGATCAGACAAGCAATGTCATAGCAGTAGTTCACCATTGCAGATATAGTGTGTATCTAATATTCAGAAGGTTGCAGCCTTCACCCATTTGAGCAATGAGCTCTAGGATAGTGTGTCCTCACCCCTAACAAGGTTAATTGTAAAAGACTCCTAACAGGGTCCAACCCTTGACAAGGTCATTGTACTTAAGCATTGTAATGACATCTCCTAACAGGGCTAAGGAACATTAACAGGTTCATAATACACAAGTACAATTATTAGTGGGTATTAATTCCCACCGGGGTTTTTCCTTTGGCCAAGGTTTCCCCGTAATCATATCTTTTGTTATGTGTTATGGTTTTTTACTTTACCTGCTTTAATATTTAGTTCAACATTTAAGTAATAGAGTTAAGTTACAAGAGAAAATAAATTAATATTGTAGAACACTGATTCACCCCCCCCCCCCCCCTCAGTGCTCCCATTTGTAACAACTGGTATTAGAGCTTTGGTCCTCTAAAGACAAGTTTAGCCACTTGAGGAGATCATGGCTTTGGAAGAAGTGAAACATCTGAAGAAAAATATTGAAGTGGCTCTTGAAGACCTTGACAAATCTGAAAAAGAAATTGAATAGTTGAAATTAAAGGTTAGTGGTTCTCAAGTATTCATCAAGAAACTGAGAAAAGATTTGAAAGATTTTTTAACAAGTGATTTAGGGAAAATGGTCAAAAAGATGAATGAGGAAAACACATCTCTGAAGGATCAAATTGAAGAGTTGGATGCAAAGCTATTTAACAATCAGGAAGCCTATGAAGAACTAAAAAAAGAAAACAAGCAATTGGATGAAGAACTAAGGCAAGAAAACATGAAAATATTGGAGTTAGAGAAAATCAAGAAGCAGGTGGAATCTAAATTGACTAAAGAAAAGAATCATATTGACAAACTGCACACAAGAAAGGATCTAATAGAGTCACAGTTGTATGCACAGAATATTAAAGGAGATACCACTGGTATTGGATTCAATGAAGCACAAAATCAAATCAATGATATGCAAGGAAGAATGAAAGTGCTAAAAGAATCTACAAAAGTCAAGAAGACTGAAGATCATACTAAAGCTAAAGAAGAACCATCTAAAGATGAGCACAAGCTAGTAAACAAAACTTGTTATGTCTGTAACAAGCATGGTCACATAGAAAGAGATTGTAAAGAGGTAAGACCTTTCAATGGTTACTCTTACTCATGCAATAATTTTGGTCATAGATCTATGAATTATAGATCAAATCAAAGAAATTAGACTCATCAAAATTAGAGAAGTCATCCACAGTAGAATGTTAGAAGTCCTCAGAACATTACATGTTAGATATGTAATTATAATGGTCATACAGCTAGATAATGCAAATTGGTAACTCACATCAATGCACTAAGGAATATAAGGCCTCCAGTTATTTGTCACTCTTGTAATAAAGCTGGACACATCTCAAAGTTTTGTAGATCAAAAGAGCAAAGACAAGAAAGCCCTAATAAGTCTCAAAGATCAATATTGGATGAATAAGGAGAAGTCAAGTTTGTGAAAGCTACAGAGGATGCAAGCCTTATTTGGACAAAAGAAAATAAGGACAATATTGATGACTATATATTGGATGCATCTGTAATGGATGCACCCTCTACTTTTGGATGAATGACCCTCATGGTCATAGGGGGAGCTGGATTAGCTCTAGACCCCTACACAGCTAGTATACTCACCCTCAGAGTATGCACCTTTGGTTATAAGTGTTTGGAGACTAGTTGATGCAGTATGAAGAGCACATTGCCTAATTTATATCAAAAACAAAGATTGGAATTCTCTATGAGATTTTGTGTTTATGCAGAAAGCATTAATGGCAGAAAGTTGATTTAAAGTCACTGAAGATCCATTATTCACACATTTTCATTTGAGATCGAGCCTTTGAGAGCACATGAGATCAAAGCAATTTGTGTTGGAAGATTGTAGTTGGTGTATCAATGAAGAATTTTTAAAGTTGGTTGCGAAACCCTAGTTTGGTTGTGATGATTTAGAAACCCTTTGGAACTCTATTTGAGCGATTAATCAAGTAAGTAATGGCCACTCTAGTTGTTTTTGATGTTGCTGAAAGGAAGACATATATCTTTAAGAAGCATCCTTTCAATTAAATCCTAGATTACCTATAAGGAGCATTATCTAGGACTCTGATGGGAGTTATGCACGTAGAGGACATACATGCATACATTTATTGCAAGAAGGAACCTATTGGATTAGACAGGATTAGGTTTCACTTAGAATCTATGATGAAACTAGACATGACACTCCTGGATGAGTTCATGCACTTAGAAAATAACCCTATTATTGAGTATGTGACAACATATAAATTCTATGAATCCGAATGGATTAAGATCCTATTGAGTAGAATTCATGATGACCTATTTTGGATAGGAGAAGTTCCAGTTCGCATCACTTTAGATCTCATTTATGAGATGACAAGATTATCTAAGACAGGTGCCATTCTTCCTATTGGTAAGGATGTTAGGAAACTGGTGGAACAGGCTTGTAAATCCCGCAGTGATAAGCATGGCATGACCATAGAGCCAATTGAAGAAAAGGATATCAAGTTTATGGTGATGATACTAGGTTATAAGTTTCAACATGTAGATAGGGTAAATAGTGTGTCCGTAGCCACTATTTTGGTAGCTATCAGATTAGTGAAATAAAATGGAGACTTCAACTTATGTGAAATCTTGTGCACACAGTTGATGGAAAACATAAGGGCTATCAAGCATTACAAGAGCAAGATATTCAAGTTTGGGTCACTAATCATCTATATGTACTTTCATATCATTGGTAAAGTTTCAGATCTTTACCTTGACAAGAGTCTACAAACAATGCCTCAAATCTCATTCAAGGCATCATCAAAGAGTACCTTGAAGGACTAAATGGACTTAGAAATATAGACATTCAGAATCAGAATGCAATGAAGGTTTAGGATACCTGAGAGCATAGTAGAGAAGTACAAGGATACCATTTGTTTCATGGTTGAGATAGATATCACATGCATGGAAGTTGTAGAGCCTAGGACTAAGTGGATCCATCCACTTGGTTATGACATAGAAGAACACATTATGTAAGCTTATGCACAAGTCCTAGTATCAGCACCTAAGGATCCCAATAAGCCAAGATGGGGAACTTATGAGGAGAAGACAAGACAAGTAGATTCAGTCTTGTATAGTGTTGTGACCAAAAGAAAAGCATCAAAGATCACCTCTAAGATACTAAAAATTCATGGTGTCACTCAAGAAGACCTGGATAAGGCAAGAGCAGCCAAGATTGCAATGCAACTTGAGAGTGCACCCTCTTCAAAAGTGAAAATAGAGAAAACTACTGACCCTAAGGAGAAGAAGGTAAAGATGCAAAAAAACACTCCTGGACCCACACCTACTACTAATCTGGAGTCTACACCACCTCCTGAGCCTAGCAAGATGCCTAAGAGGAAGAATCAGATCATTGCAAGCCATCCATCCTCAAGATCCACAAGAAGCCAAGGCAAAAAATCTCAAGCACCTCCTGAGGTAGGATTCAAACCGAATCTACAAGTATTGAAAACTAGGATAGTTGATGAAGGAAGAATTGATCAAATAGCTAAGTTATATGATAAATATAGTGAGATAGATAAATCAGAGATCCACTCCATGATCATCAAACACATGATTAAGTTCAAGAAGACAGTCTTGGAACTTAAGACAATCATTCCAAATAGTGTATGGAATATCTTAGAATTTTTTAACAGACGGGCTATAGAAGAAGACTTCAAAATAAGGGAGAAGATACTGGATGAAAGCCTCCATGTTTGTTCAGTTGAAGAGAAAACATTGCTATTGGATTTGGTGAAGCCTCACCTAAGAACCAAGCTAAGAAATCTGTAGATCATGAACAAGGACTATGAGTTGGTTTCTAAGGAAATAGAAAAGGCATTTGAGAAGGTGTTCTTAGATAGACACATGTATCCTCCTACTGCACCTGCAACCCAAACTCCATCTAAGGAATAAAAAGTAGTGGAGGTCCCTAATGCACCTATAATAGGTCCACATGATTTTGTGCCCTCAGTGACAGTGCCTACCAAAGAAATGGAGTCTACACCCACGCTTGAAACAAAAGATGACACAATTATGATTGATGATGTAGAAATATCAATGGTGGCCACAGATAAAGAACTTGATAAGTTTGAGGAATCTTTTGTGAGGACAGAAGAGGCTGAAATTCTATGTGGTGTTAATTCACCTAATCAGCAAGAAGAATGTTTAGATTGAAGACCTAACTGAACAGGATGAAGAAAAAGAAGATGAACCTATAGATGAGCCCTCTATTGAAATTCCATTGAATGTAAAGACTGAGGTAATAGATGTTAATCAAATTTCACTCCTTACCCCTAAGCCCTCAAGGTCATTATTGTCAAGTTTCACCCCTGACACAACAAGTCTAGATTCTTGTGGAGAAGAAGACCTGATTAAGATTAGTGTGCTAGCAATGGAGAAGGAAAAGGAGAAACAAGTAATGAGGAATCCATTGTTTGTTGAGTCAGTCAACATTCTGAATAGCTTATTTCCTAAGGACAAGAAAGTGTCTAGTGTACATTCAGTGGATGATGTTAGCACCATCTTGACATGCTTCAAAGAAAACTTCTCAAGCCTAGAAGAATCAACATCTAAGGTTGCAAAAGAAAATAATCTTAAGAAGAGATTGAATGAGCTCATAGAAAACTTCACACTTGACCTTAGCTCACTAAAGGTTGGTCAAGCTATATTGAATGATATTTTAGCTAAAGGAAGAAAGATAATAGCTGATTGTATGGATAAAGACAAACTTACATCAGATCTTCCCAAGAAGATTCAGGAAGTAGAAACTATGATAGAAGAACTAATGAAATCAGTAAAAGATCCCTCCAGAGATATAAATATGTGCAATAATTTCTACCAAGGACAATTGGATAAGATTGAGAAGGAAGAGAAAGAAATGGCTAAGATAAGGGCTAGGAAAACACAATTAAGACATGCACTTGCGCCCTCATAAGATGTGTTGAATCAGAATATCAAGGAGATTGATGCCACTATTGGGACATATGATCAAGGTCCATGTAGAGATTTGGAGAAGATGGAGAAATTAACTTATTCTTTGTGTGCCCATCTCCAAAAAATAAATGCACCGAAGGCATTTGGGTAGCAAGAGATCCAAAACCTGAAGGTTGTATACCCGGACTTACTCTCAGTGTAAGTACTCAGAGTTGTATTTTTTTGAGCACATTTTTCATTAATGTCAAAGGGGGAGTAGAGAAATATGGGAGAAATATGTAGTGTATATGATGTAAAGGGGAGAAGAGTATATAGTATAAGGGAGATATAAGATAACAGTATATGTTAGAAAGTTTTTTTGTGTAAGATACAGTTTAGTAACTTCACCATATTCCTTTGTTGCCATTAATGACAAAAGGGGAGATTTTTAGAAAGTTGACTATACTATTGTATATGACTATGATTTAGTGTTGTCATTATGGAAACAAAGTCATATGAATTTTTGGAGTCAGCGCATAACTTAGAAGGTCAAGAAAATGGATAAGTATGGAAGACAAGACAGTCTGTGAAACACCTGAGGAACAGAGCATCAACACGTGTATGACTGAGTTTTGGTATGTTACCTTGAAGATAAGCTTTTGAATATATTATTAAGATATGGTTAAGAACACATTTTTAGATGTCTTAGTATGGAGAAGTTACAGTGAGTTGAAGTGGACACAAACAATGAGAGACAAAATAGAATAGAGTATGGAGCCGACTGTTAGTATTTTGGTTAGTGGTTATAATATTATTTTGTAAAGGGTATATGCCTATTCTAAATGTGTTATATACTTGTTAATATCATTTTATGTAAACACAATTGAGCCAATTCATTTGGAAGCGTTGTATGTAATTAGTTATAGGCCGACTTAGTGAATAGTTTTCTTTGCACATATAAATAAGACATGTACCTTTATATTTGAGTATGGCATGAGATATAGAATTGATAGAAGATGAGAAGAAGTATGCAAAGAGAATTCAGTATGATATAGAGATTTACAAGAGGTTAAAGCATCAGCACACATCAAGAACTGATCAGACAAGTAGTGGCATAGAAACAATTCACCATTACAGATATAGTGTGTTTCTAATATTTAGAAGGTTGCAACCTTCACCCATTTGAGCAGTGAGCTCTAGGACAGTGTGTCCTCACCCCTAATAGGGTTAATTGTAAAAGACTCCTAACAGGGTCCAACCCTTGACAAGTTCATTATACTTAAGCATTGTAATGACATCTCCTAACAAGACTAAGGAACATTAATAGGTTCATAATACACAAGTACAATTATTAGTGGGTATTAATTCCCACCAGGGTTTTTCCTTTGGCCAAGGTTTCCCTATAGTCATATCTGGTGTTATGTGTTATGGTTGTTTACTTTACCTACTTTAATATTTAGTTCAGCATTTAAGTAATAGAGTTAAGTTACAAGAGATCATAAATTAATATTGTAGAACACTGATTCACCCCCCCCCCCCTCTTAGTGTTCCCATTCCTAACAATAATAACAAGTATCTCACACACCTTTTTCCATAGGTAGGATGATCGATGATGACTGATTTGTTGAGGATTGATGGTGGAGGATGGTGGAGGATTACCAAGTGTCAAGGATGAGTTGTTTCTTCTTGATGTAGGATTAGATAGGATAGGATTAGATTTTTCAACCTAAGATAGACTGATGATATTTGAAAGATGGGATTCATTCTAGTGTACAGCAATCTCTTACTCGTGATGATGAGGCCTACAAAGAAAAGTATATGATTCCCTAGACAATGCTTAGTCAAAGGGTAGTGATGGGATGATTCTGATGTAGGATAAGGATTGAGAAACTCAAAAGATATGACATAAAGAAGATGGTGGATAACTAGATAGGGATTCCTATGAAAAGAGATGGGTAGGACACTCGAACCTCAAAAGGACCAAGGGATGATTGCTGAAGCGCTTAGCTAGATAGATCATGACAACCCAAGGGCTAACTAATGTAGAGGATGAGACCTAAAGACACATATGTACAAATGAGCTTAGTTGGAGACATGACTGATGCTAGGGTACAAGACTTGGGATAGGATGTACAAGGGATTTGGGAATGAAGCCGAAGCTACAAAGATATGCTAGATGATACCCCAATTGGGCTGGAAAGCCAAGATGGACTGATGGTGGATACGCTCCATGATGGATGATGTGTCTTGAAATGACATGAATTTAGCAAGGAAGCATCCCAACGATGATGATAGGATTGAGATCAAGACTCACAAACAAGACTAAGGATGGGATTGGATGGCTTGGATTGATGTTGGCTTTTGGAGGATGTGGATAGGATTTGCAGATGTTGGAAAATTGCTGGGAGATGCAAGATATGGATGAAAGGCATTTGATTGCATGGGGGTAGCCTATAGCTAGATACCAATGACAAGGGAAGATACCAGTTGATGGAAAGATGGAGGAAAGTTGAGGATTTGGATTGAGGAAATGCTGAGGGATTTGGATAGAGGAAATGTTTGAGATTTGGATGCTGGAGGAACTACTGAGGGATTATATGGAAGATTTTTTGGGAGATATCGATAGAGGATTTGGATGGAGGAATTGGAATGATAGAATTTTGGATAGAGGAATGCTAAAGGATTGGGACAGAGGATGGATGGATTCAAGGATTTGGATGGAGGAAGATTTAGATTGGAAGATGGAAGATAAGGATTTGGATAAAATCTCCAAGGAATATGTCACCACAGAACAAGATGCCCCTTCTTAGGATAGTTCATGCATTCAGAGGCATTTGGCGGCAGGATGATAGGATAGAAGATAAGATGATAAGAGGATGAGGAAGGTAAATAGAAGCTTGGATAGTTGATGGATAGAGGATAGGTGGCTGGAAGATGTGATAGGAAGATGGATGTTGAAAGGTTCCCAAAAGCATGTATACCTGATGGTCTCTATTTTGATTATCAAGATCCGTAGGAGGATGATGGAGGTGAGAGACAAATGGGATGGAGGAGATATTGGATAAGATGTGATAGAAGGAAATTGCCCCCAATTGTATAAAGGAACTAGGGGGATGGGTTACGCATGATGCTTGTTTGCCAGGTTTTCATCATGGTACTTGTCCAAGGTGCTTGAATTGCCAAGTTTTCACCATTGGACGAATGTTTTTCTCTCTTCTTTTATTTTTTTTTATTTTTCTTGGTTTTTCCAATTTTTATGGATTTTCTAATTTGCTACTGATCTTTTTCTAATTTTTTGATTTGTTGCCAACTTGTTTGCTAATCTTCTAGTTTTTTGCTAACTTTTTTATTTGTCTAGATGTTGGTACAACCTTATTAGGATGGGAGGATTATGCAAATGCATGGATGGGATGGGGTATATGGGAGATATGGTTATAGAAAGTGTTTGGATGGAATGATGGAAAGTAATCATGATAGGGAGATGTTGTCAGGACCAACATTGGCACATGTTGCATGGAAGGCTAATGAAGAGGATGGGATTGGGAAGATAGATGCAGCTAGGATTGAGGATTTGTGCTAAGAGATTTTGGGACATAGGGATTAGGGACCCAAAATGGATTTAGGAGATGGAGGAGAAGACTAAACATCTAGTGGATTTGCAACTTTGGATGCTATTATGGATATTTATTTTAGATGCATTCCATCTTTTATCTTTGGGATCCACATAGTCTTTGCTTTAGCATTGGTGGGCCTTTGTGGCCATTGGGGTGCATTGGATTTAGCTTTTGATTTTCTGGAACTTTGTGGCCATTGGGATTTAGTAGATCCTTTGATTGGATTTTTCTTTTCTTGAGTATGTCTTTTAGAGTGGACATGGAAATCCTTAGATTTTTGTGGATAGTTGCATTTGTGCATCTTGGATATGGCATCCAAATTGTTGCAAGGAACTTTGGAAGGAACATGAGGAGGTGTGAGGGATGGAAGAAATATGGATGGAGAGATGGAAGGAGATTGGCAAATAGGAGATGTGGGAATGTGCCTTTGTTGATCCTAACTAGGGATGTTTGGATGAAGGATGAAGGATTGAGTAGGATAAGATGGGAGATGATATTTTGGGATGTAAGGCCCCAAAATGGATTTGGTATGTGGAGGATATGCAATAGTAGATTTTGGGACATAGGGACCCAAAATAGATTTAAAGGATAAAGGAGGAAGGTGGAAAGTCATCTTGGGATGTAATGATGGAGGAGGAGGAATAGCATTGTATACTTTGGAGGGATGATGGGAAGATGTGATGGTGTTTTTGGAAAGATGTTTGAATTTAGCTTTAGATGTACCAACATTTTTTGAGGAAGTTCCTCCTTCAGATGGATGACCAATACCACATGATTGTGGATGTTTCTTATCCTAGATGGGCTCCAAATTTCCTTCTTCATGAGTACCTAGGCCTTTACCTAGATAATTCCATTTCTTGAGCATTTTATCCAAGCAAGGATACTTTTCACTGGGGGAATAAGACAAACATCTAGTATCAAGTTCTATGGTGGAATATATGAAATTGATTTCTTCTGCTTCAAGCGGAATGCCATTGAAAAATGTAATTGGACCAAGAGGATAGAGTGATGGAAGTGAGATAGCTTGGATTGGAGGATCATCAAGTGGAGAGGATGGGATGATGGGATCTTGACTAGGATTGGAGGATGGTGATGGATCTTGAGATGCAGGACTTGGGATTGTAGGATCTTGGATTGGGGGTGATGGAAGCAATAGAACATGCAATAGAGGAAGTGAAGGGATCGAATCTTGATTTTCATCTATGAGTACTTCAACATACTTTTGGACAATATTTGGACTGGATTGGATTGGTCTGGATAGAGTGCTGGGGGTTTTATGGATGGTTTCTTAAGATGGGATGGATGGAAGGATGGGAGATTTTGCAATTATGATGGTAGGAAGAAGGGTGAACTCTTCAAATAATATGGATGAAAGGATGGGAGATTATGCAATTGTGATGGTAGGAAAAAGGGTGAACTCATGAGGCTAATTGAATGTGCTTTGGATAATGCTAGGATGAGGAGATGTGGATGGAGATTGGATGGAGATTGGATGGAATCAACATATGGAAGAGCCTTAATGATGCTAGGAGATGGATGAGGATCAATAAGTGGGATATATGGAATAAGGATAATAGACAGGGGAGTTTGATGGGGCTCATCAAAGATGGCTTCACATGAAGGATCGAGATGACATGCCTCTTTAGCTTTAGGAGTGGGATTTTTTATTGGCTTCCTTGTGAAACTCCTTGGAGACTTTCATAAAGGTGGAGGATTAGAATGTGTAGAATATGGAGAGATAGGATAGTCCTCACATGAAAGTGTGTTGGAAGATTGTGAACATGCTTGAGGGCATGTTGGTGCAAATGAAGAGTTGGAGAATGTCATGACTAGATAGTTCACATAGGTAGGTTTAGAGGAAGCTTGTGAACTTGATAGACTATCTGATGAGGTAGGAGTGATGGATTGAGATATGGAGTATGAAGCAGATTAAGGGGTGCATTCTTATTGCAAAAGGGGATTTGTGGTAATGTAGGTAGGAATGAAAGATGCTAGATTTAGATAGGATATAGTGGATGATGGATCAATATAGGATGAGAGATTAGGATAATGTATTGGAAGACTAGAATTTTGGATTTGGAAATGGGTTGGAGGATATGGAGATGGAGGATTTGAATAAGGGATGTAGCTAGTAGGGTTATTGTGAAAGGATGGTGTTTTTGATACGACCATAGAAAGAGATGGAGGTATGAAGGATGCATACAGAGGATATGTAGGCTCAATATTGGAAGAAGGTGTGGATGAATAGGATAATGGGTTTCCCTGGTCAAAGGAATGATAAGGAGTGCTAGTGGATATGCATGAAGTCATGATAGGATAGTTTAGAGGAATGATTGGATTCTGGGGGATGTTTGGAGAAATCTTGCTAAGGTTTTCAAAATACTCATCATGATCAACAAGACTCTCATCATCATCAGGATAGGATGGAGGAATGATTGGATTCTGGAGGATGTTTGGAGAAAGCCTTCTAAAGTTTTCAAAATGCTCATCATGATCAACAATACTTTCATCATCATCAAGATAGGATGGAATAATAGGAGAGACATAATAACCAAACTCAACATAATGATTTTGAGACATGGTGACTTGCGGATGAGTCGGGTAGGGATGAAGGATGAAGATGGATAGAAGATTGGGATTCAGATTGGGATGACTAACAAGCTCTGACTGGAATTGGATTTGGCTCAAGATAGGAGGAAAGATTGACTCTAGAGGAAGATAGAAAGGGGATGGGGAATGACCAAGATGGCTCTACTAACCTAGGAAATGGGGAGGGAAAGACTGGATACAAGATGACTAGAAGACCATGATTAGGAGACTAGGATGACAAGATTCTGCAAGCTTGTATGACTTTTGGATTTTGATTTGATATGGAAAAGGATTTGATGTATAGAACTCTTCACTTGTGTATGTTTACACAATTATTTTTCACTAGGTTTGAAACTTTGAAAAAACATCAAGCATGAACTACCTAAGATAGAGGTTAGTATCAATTTTTTTTCCCACAACTTGATATCCCAAAAAGGAATACATATGGTGAGTGTCTTAAGGTGATCTAGGAAACCACTTGGATCAGCCCTTGCACAAAACTTTTGATACCTTCAAGAGTAGATTGGGTAGCTTCTGATTTAACAAGTTTGTAGTTTGATCCGTAGAGTTCTCCCAATCAATTTGTATGCACGTGACTCACTTAAGAGCCTAGTTGACCATGTTGAAATAGTAGGGATATTCACCTATATCAGGCTGCCATCAACATGCATCACCTGAGCTTGAGGGGTTATAGCGAGAGTTTTCTTAGTGCTTTATTTCTATACTAGTCAAGGAAGTACCGATTTGAATTCATTCTCCAAAGAGGAAGCACTTTTCTCTTTGGACAGGCTTCGCTAGAAGTAAGAACAAATGAAATTGTTCGAGTTCAAGTGTTTTACATCACTTGGATTAGAGGATATGCTGAAATGGTAAACTCCTAAAAATGCATCAAGAAGTTTGTTTCCCAATTTGATTAAGTGATTGAATTAAAAGCTTGCAAGAACAAATGTTTAAGTTTTTTATTTGTTTCTTTCCTCTAAAAACAATAATTTTTGAGAGATTTTGCAATTTTTTACTTAGGCATTCAAGATTGAGTTATAGCTTTTAGGAATTTGATTTGAACTTTGAAAATGATTTTTTTTCCAACCTTAAGTCATTGAAGATTTTTTTCTTTGATCTTAGAATTGAAAGGAAAAGATTATTTTCACTTTGGTTCAATTTCTTAGCTTCACTCAATATTTGGTGCTCTAAAATTTAGTTTTTAAACCCCAAAAAATAGGTTCCTAGATTGATTTTATGCATGAAAATTTTGAAACAAATTCAATATTTTGCAACAAGAAATTTGTTTGAACCAATAAATAATCTTTAGAATCAGTTTAGGAAATTTTAGGAACCATTAGGACTCTTTAGGAAAGATTAGGAAAGATTTGCATATTTTCTCCTAGATTGCATGAATCATTGAAAACACTTAAGAAGGTGCAAATGAAGTTCACTTTGATTAAGAATAATGCTTCAAGATTGATTTGAGAACACTTTAGAATTACTTTGGATTGATTAGGAACCAAATAGGAATTAAAATGCAGATTTTTGGTTCTTTTTAAGCTTCCAAAGTTTGAAGTGTTCCTAGCTTGCATGAATGCACCCTAAAACCCTAGATTTGCATGAATGAGGTTCTTTTTTAGCCAAAGGAAAGATATTAGAGATGAGTTTGATTTTTTAGGAAAAATTGGGAATGTTTAGGACTATTTAGGAATGATTAGGAAACAAATAGGAAAGATTTGCAAATTAGTCCCTTAAGGGCACTCAAAAATTACTAGAAGTTCATTTTAAGCTCGAAAATGAAGTGTTTTGAGTTCCTAAACATTTAAAAAATTTCATGAGCCTCAAGGCCTTATTTATTTGGTGATAAATTTTCCTCCATGAAGTACCTACAAGTGTATGATGTCACAAATTACAAGCTTGAAGCCTAGGGTCACTAGGATCCCCAAATAGGCCCAAAAAACCAATAAAAACTAAGTCTAGGGCCTCAAACAAGCTCCCTGTATCTCATATGACATTTGGGGACATGAATTATTTATATTATAGTTTTTTACAACACTCCATGCATGCCCATAAAATAATTCATATTTTCCCACATGACTATTGAGCTAGAAGGTCAAAAATGGCTTAAAATGCAAGCAAAATTGGCCCATACAAAAATTGCATGATGGTGGTCAATTTTCATATGACATATGGGTGCTAAACATATGAAAATTGCTCAAAATGATCAATTTTTGTATGACACTACAACAAAATTCATTCGAGAGGCATTAAAAACTGAGTTTTTCACCAAAAAACCCTAAAAAGATAGTTTTGAAGGCTTGTGGTGTCCCATCGAGCATACCAAAATGTGATCAGATCAAACCTAACCTTCTCAAAACAAGTGTATTCATTTAAAAATTAGTCTAATATAATATTCCTGACATATAGAGAAAACAATTTGCAAATTCATTCAGATATAACTTAAATAGGAGCACCATGTCACCGTTTGATTTGTTCTTGATTTAGGGATGTGGGTGTGCTGTCAAAACATGTGGAGCTTGTCCCTAATGCTGATTAAGAAGTATTGGGATGGATTAGGGACCATGAGAACCCCATAGTGGCAAAAAATTAGGTATAGAATACCTATTTTTCCACTAGAGCCTCAAGGATCCTAATAGAGCTAGAAATGCAGATTGATGCAAGAATGCTTAAGCTAGATTGATTTTATCCAAATGAAGATGTCATATGATGCTGAAATGATTAGAAAATATTAACAAATAACTAGATTCAATCCATTAACATATTCTAGGATTCAAGATAACAATTTATGCTAAAGGCTATGATGATCTAGATGTAATTTACCATTATAACAATGCATGCAAATGAAAACTAAGCTAATGATTTTATCTTGGAAGAGAGACTATTTATAGGATTTTCCTAAGGGGTTGGATTAGGAAGGAGAGTTAGGGTCAGACTCATAGTTTAGGGTAGAGTTTAAGGTAAGGTTAGGGGTAAGGTTAAATGGATAAGGGTTAAGGTTTCTCACACATGTGTGAGCAACACTAGGGGAGTTTGCAAGGGGACCAAAGTGTAAGAGAAGACATAGGTCTTAACTCATGGCTTGTAAGAGCCTTCAATGATGGTGTAAGAGGCCATTAATGAGTGTGTAAGGCTCATTAATGAGGGGGCTATTGGCAATTTGGCTGAGGTATGTACATGAATGATGTCATTATGGCAACATATGTTCCCTATGAAGAGCACATAAGCTAGAAAGTAAGTATGGAAGGTCGCAGACTAAAATTGTCTAAGTATGAAACAGTGATTTTGACAGAGCACCCGATATAGTTTATTTTGGCGATGTTCACTGGAGCATGATCAGAGTTTGCCCAGTTGAACATAGACTCTATGGTGTCCAAGGATACCCCATCTCAGTACGCAAAAGAGTATGGATAGTATGGACAAAGTTATGACTATTTTACCAATGACAGAGTACAGCCAACAATGCAGTTTTGAAGACAGAACTAGTAAATGAATTAAGGGATTATTTTGCTTGTCAAAATAATGACTTAATATTATAAAGAGACAACATCCTAGATGTTTACTCTTGGATAAAGATATGCAAGCTGATAAGAGATATTATGTTTGTATCTTGTATAAATGAAGATGTACCAAGCATACTTGAAATGTAACATGTAATATATGTAAATTGTGATAGCAGCGAAAGTTCTTGATGCGAAGTTGTAAGCAGTACCATATTGTAATCAGTAAACATTTGTATTACTTTTTTGGGTAGTGAGCTCATCTGGTAATCAGGTTTTGTATCTACAACTCCTAATAGGGTTGAGGCTTCTAACAAGGCCTATAGTCCCTTAATCAGGACTGATACACTATATGATTGTAACTGGCTCCTAATAGGGTCAACATCCTTAACCAGATATCTTTTGATTAGTGGATCTTTTTGGGTACCATCCCCACTGGGGTTTTCCCTTGGCCAGGGTTTCCTCGAGAACATATCATGTGTTATGAGTTCTTTACATTTACTATTATGTATGCAATTTAGTTTCTTATGCTTTTCATGCGCTAAAGTAATCTGTTATATCCATAAGTGGGAAAAAGTAAAAATTTGTGAAATACTGATTCATCCCCCCCTCTCAGTATTTCCTATTTCTAACAATTGGTATCAGAGCATAGTTACTCAGAGAAGAAACATTCAAGGAAAGCCTAGCAGCTTGAGTAAGATCTCTATGGATATGGATCAATTGCAGAAGAATCTTGAAGAAGCTCTTGAGCAAATTGATATGCTTGCTAATAAAGAAACACCTTGAAAAGGAAGTATGATGATGCAAAGAATCTTATTGACAAATTGAAAGGTAAGATAGAAGATCTAAAATCTGAGAAGGAATCTGAAATTCTTGTTGAAGATTGTGAAGATTTAGAAAAAGAAAATGTAATCCTTAAACATGAATTAAAGATAGAAAATCTGAAGCTTAGCTTGAAAGATGGAAATGACAATTTGAGATCTGAAAATGAAAGTTTAAAGAATGAAAATGAAGATCTGAAATCTAAACTTGGCAAGGTAAATTTTGAATTTGATAAAGTTAAATTGCAGTATGATGAACTTGAGAAATACAACAAAATTGTGAAAGGTGAATTGACTCAATCTAAACAACTTGAAAGGCTATATTCAAATAGTGAAAAGATTGACAAGAAAGTATCTTATGGAAAACCATTCTATGACAAAACTAGTCTTGGATTTAACATATTGAAGATAGTTAGTGAAAGCAAGAAACCAAATCTGAATGAATGTGAAAGTAGTGAAGAAAAGAAGTTAGATGAGAATAAATCAGAAGAATCACCAAAGCAAGAAGAATCACCGAAGCAAGAAGATACATCAAAGAAAGAAGAACCACCAAAGCAAGAATAATCATCCAAAGGTATGTAAAGAGAATTCAAAGGTAGATGTTTTACATGTAATACTATTGGTCACATGAAGAGAGATTGTACAGGTAAGCAATTCAAACCACTAAATGGTTATTGCTATAATTGTCATGGTCTTGGACATAGAGCTATTGAATGTAGAAGATATAAAGTTATTGAAAATTATTACAATAGAAGAATGCCTAGAAATACTAACAATACAGATCAGAGATCAACTGAAGACATGAAGAGAGGAAATGGAATAGTATGTTTCAGATGCAACAAAATTGGACATATTGCTAGAAATTGTAGGACACAAATCAATCAGCAAATACCTAGATATGGACCCAATGGAATCACTTGTCAAATATGTAACAAGATTGGACACACAACAAGATTTTGCAGAATGAACAATGGAGGTTATCATCATAACCCTAACCCTAGAAACTATGCAAGAAGGAATGAAAATGCAGGAAACAAAGAGAAAGGTTGTTGTAGCA
This sequence comes from Chamaecyparis obtusa, assembly GCA_027943335.1. Taxonomy (NCBI): domain Eukaryota; kingdom Viridiplantae; phylum Streptophyta; class Pinopsida; order Cupressales; family Cupressaceae; genus Chamaecyparis; species Chamaecyparis obtusa. The sequence goes on from BSBK01004027.1 coordinate 36,482, forward strand.
ATGAAGATGAAGTAAAATTTGTTAAAGGCACAGATCAAGGAGGTATATTTAGCATTGAAGCTAATCAAGAAGGTAATGTATTTGATGGTAAGAATGATTCTTTACCTAACCCTTCTTTAAGCACTTAAATTATGAAAATTTCTGTAGTTTAGGAACTTAGAATTAGTGTAGAGTTATATTTTGAATGAGTTAAGTTTTGTGTAATTAGATGAAGGTTTGTTATGTTATACTGATGCTATGGTTAAGTACACAAAAATAAATATTGTGTTTTGCGAGGTCGCAAAAAGATTTATGGTTGCAGGTTTATAGAATCAGCTTTTTGGCATTTTGGCGGCAAAATTATTGAATGCGATGTCAGATCAAGTAAATGCTAAGTGTTAAAAGATTGAAATCAAATTTATTATGACTATCAAGCAATTAGAAGTGATTTGGAAGTGAAGAAAGAAGTTTGGAAGTGATTTGCAGAAGTTTGAAGTGTCGATCTAGCGAAAGCCCTAATTTTGTGAATTTAAGGTATTTATCCAACTCCAATCTTGAATCAGCTTAAGAAATCAGATATAATCATGGATGTGTCATTGATTCACAACATTAAGGATAAGAATAGACCTAGAAATAAGAAAGATACAATTGAACCCTCAAAAAGAGATGCTAGTTTAGCCTTATCAGTCGTACTAGACGGAGTTCTTCATTTAGAGAATGTTAAAGGTTATCTTGGATGCAAGTATGAAACCCTAAGGGAGTATGATTTTAATGGTGAATATAAGAAGTTTTACAACTCAGATATGTTAGTGAAACAAGGTTATGAACATCTAGAAAATAATGAAATCATTGAGTACTCTATGAAATATGAATTTGATGATGAGGAGTGTACAAAGATCATTTTGAGTAGGATTCATAATGGAAAATTTTGGTTAGAAGATAGAGTTATAGACATAACTATAGACCTAATTCATGATGTGACTCGATTATCAAAAACTGGTGCAATTACACTGAATGAGAAAAACATGAGAAAGATTGTGATTGAAAACACCGGCTCAATATACAATGGTAGAGGTATAGTCATTAGTAAGATTAAGCAAGATGATGTAAAATACTTGTGTAAGATTTTGACAAAAAAGTTCTATGGAAGCTCTAGAGAAGATGATATGCCAGTAAGTATGGTACACATTGCTTATTTGATGTGTGTGGAGAAGAAGCCTGTGGATTTGTTTGAAATTCTGAGAATACAGTTATTTGAAAATTTGGAGAAGATAAAGAAAGTTAAATACACTCACTTTAGATTTTCCTCATTGGTTACTTACATGTTCTTCCACTTGTTAAGAAGATTTCCTTACACTATTGAATGGAATGATGGTGAGAATACTATGGCAAGAATCAATAAAGTCTACATGAAACATCTTATTGAGAAGGTTAATGATAGTGTAAAGTTAGTGTTATACACTGAATTTGCCCCTCTGATCTCAAGCTCTCTTGGTCTTGATAATCCAGTATAACAAGGGAATCATCTAAAGGTTGTGGGACCTTTTGCCAACCAAGATGAGACCTCCAAATTCTAGGCTTTTTCCTCTTGGATAATCACCCTGATTTTCTCTTAGACAGGAAATGTAAATTCTTTGAGGGAAAGGGATAGAAGGAGTGCATGGAAAGGGAAATAATAGAAAACAAATCTATCCTACCAGGTGATGCACCAAACTTGGGTTTGGATCTCAGCATAGAGGGATGAAACCAATGAAGGAATTAGGTCCAATAAGTTACAACTCACTAGATAGGCTTGCATAAGTATTTCATAGGAGGGTTTGAACAAAGGCTCAACCTATGACCTGCAAACAGACATCCTTTTCTGCAACTAGGTGTAGGAATGAGACAAGGCTGCTAGGGGCTATAGTATACCCACAAAACACCTAAATTAGATCAGACACAAGAAACACACAAAATTGTAGAAAGCAAGAGGAATTAGGAAACCTGAGATATCATTGAAATCATGCATACACTTTGATCCAATAAGAGACAAACTCAGACAAGAAGGCATGAGGACAACAAGAATGCCATAGAATGCTTTGCAATATTTGAATTCATCAATGAAAACTTACAAGATGTGGGAAACCAGAGAGCAGGAAGGAATGCTACAGATAGTTTTCCAAGAAAAGAGCCTTTTCTTTTTTACAAAATGTCAATTCTGAGCACTACAGGCTCCCAAAAAAGAATATATACATCCCCTGCATGCAAGTAGGAATCAAAATATCTCCTTGGGGTTACATAAATCTGTAATAGAATAATCAACCCTAAAACAAGTCACTTCTAATCATAATTAAACTCTGCAAAAATCATAGCCAATCATATATTTGTCTTTGCATGCCCATGCCTACAGATCAACAACTTTGATCCATCTACCTCCCTACAAGCCCACTCTGTCATGAATGTTTCAAAAATCTGATCAAATCATAGAAAGGACCCAAAAAGGCAGCCTAAATCCTCTGCAAATTCTATCCAACCACAACCACCCTTGAAAATATCATAAATTTTTAGCTGCCGCACTTGCAAACATTTCCCTTTGGAAGAAACCCCGTGAAAAAAGGTTTCGCCACTTGGACAAAGTAATGGTCGCATGATTGCATGAGCTAAAAGGCCTTCATGTGATCATGTGACAAGCTTTTAAAAATTTTCCTCCACCCTTTGAAAATGTCAACAGTCGCATGATCGCATGAGCTGAAAGGCCTTCATGCAATCATGCAACAACCTTTTTTGAAAAACTACCCTACCGCCACATAAGCATTGCTCGGGACCCACAATACATCATACCTACCAAACCCTACCACATGGCCCAACAAGAGCCAACCACACTGCTAGAACCACGACCATACTACTTTGAAAAGGTCAGCAGTCGCATGATCGCATGAGCCCGAAAGGCTTCATGTGATCATGCGACAACCCTTAGAAAATCCACCTTCGCTTTCCACAAATGCTCAAGCTCACTCGGTGACCCTGCAAAACATGTCATCCATGCAACCGTGCAAAGCTTTACCAACCTTGAGCCCAAAACCACCATGTGTCACTCCCTTACTCATCCTAGCCGCTACATCAACAGCACCTCGGCAACCCCTACCATCGGACCCACTGGAACCTCCAGATTCCCATCTAACAATGGGCATAAGATCACATGGCCAAAGAATATACCCTATGCACACACGACCACCATTGGATCAATGCTGACTGCCACTTTGCTTTTTAGAAAAAAATTAGACCCACCACCCACTAAGATGTCCATCGAATGGTTGTCGCTTGATCGCATGGGATCGGAAGATCCCATGAGATCATATGACCACCATTGATCTTCGTCGCACTTGTGCCAAATGCAGAAACCTCAGGCCCTACTAACTGCCTGTCACATGATCGTATACGGCTAGGAAGGCCCATGTGATCATGTGACCAACTGTTGGATTGCAAACCGCCACCACTGAAACCACTAATGGTTTGTTGCATGGTCGCATGGGCTCGAAAGAGCCCCTGTAATCATGCGACCAACCATAAAATGTTAGCCGTTGACCGTCGTTCGAATCTTTTGACCGTCGAAGATCTTGCATGACCACATCAACAGTTTTCATATGATCTCATGGGATCAGAAGATCCCATGTGACCATGTGACAGCCGTCGAATCTTCTCTACATTGGCATGGCCTTAGGCACTGGGACCTACCTATCGAAGTTGCGCGCTTAGGGTCAAAAATGCAGAAGGTGTCGAAAACATAGAGGGTTTTCAAGTGAGGTCGAAAACACACCAAATTTTTAGAGCTTAGAGTTCGAAAACACACTGAACTTTTGGAGAAAAAGGTAGAAACATCCCAAGCCTATAGAGAGGAAGTCAAAAACACACTGGGTTTTCAACACTTGAGCATTTCACTTGGAAAATAGGGCTGTGGCTAAAAAATGAAAGACAGGGAATTTTTGGGCAACAGTTAGTATTGAAAACTTTTTAGAACATTGTGGTAAATAGATGAAGAATTCCTCCATCCCTAGTTGAGAAATACAAAGATGATATATGTTTTATGGTTGATACTGATTTCACTTACATTGAGGTAGTAGAACCTAGACATGAATTCATAGACCCTCTTGGCTATGAAATCTCTGAAGTTGAAACAGAAGGTTATGTTAGTAGATTGTTGAAAAGTAAAATTGATGCTCATGGAAACAAATTTGTAACATATGATGAAAACTTTGGTTTAGAAAAGTCACTTAAGGAAGAGAAACAATCAAAGAGAGTGGAGTCTACAATAAAGAAAATTCTAAAAGAATCAGGTATGAGTGAGCAGGAATTTGATATTGCAAAGAAGACTATAGAAGCAATAAGGCAAAGTGATATATTATCAATCCCACCTTTGGCATCAAGTGCAGAACCTATTCAAGTAAAGGTAAAGGTTGAAGAACCTAAGAAAGAACAAGGAATCAGTTAGATAGAGAAACCCTTTTCTTCAACATCAAGCAAAAGAATGAAGGTGAGTGCTTCAGGACTAGGTAAAAGATAGAAAACACTTGTTCCACCAATACCTAGAAGAGTTGTAGAAATAAAAGATGATGAAGTGACAGCAAAGAAGAAATCATGGAAACCAAGGATAGAAAGAGTTAATGAAGATATAATGCAGTATGGAGACTTTACCAAATGAATAAATACTATGATCTATATGGATCCTCTGACAGATTGAATCTTGAGAATGTAATGGTTACACATATGATTTTGTCTAACAAGAAATTTGATACTATTCATGGAAAGATACCAGAAGATTTGTACAACAAACTTGTGAGAAGAAAGATGAGAGCACAAGAAGAAGATACCAAAATGAGAGAGAATGTGATTAGACAATTCTATGAAATAAGAGATGATGACCATCTTAAACAGATCCTCAAGCCACTTGAGACCCTATTGAGAACCAAAATAAGAATTATACAAATAATGGGAGGACAGTATGAGAAAGTAAAGACTGAAACTGAACAAGCAGTTGTGCAAGTGCTAGCTAACTTGGTAGCAAGAAAAGATAGTAAAGATCAATCAGTTGCAGAACCAGCAGAGAAACAGGTTGCAGAACAAGTAGAGGCAGCAGCAGAGGTAGTTGAAGTTGAAGATATTCCCTCTTCTTCCATAAACATTGGCACAGAATCTATGGACATTGAAGGAACTAAAGTTACTTTAGATTCAATTGATGTGGTACTCAATAGTTTGGATAACATTTTTGACAATTTGGATTTGGGAGAGCAAGAAAAGACTACTGAAATAGAGACTACACATACTGAAGTGCAAATGGAAACAGAGGCCCCTACACCTACTAGAACACAAGAAGACATCAATCTTACTCCTAAGACTGGAAAGGAGAAAGGAATAGAAACATTGATTGAAGATTTGAGCAAGGAAGTTGATGACGATGATCAAACAGAGTTGATCACCTCTTTAAAAAAAATTATTGGAAAGAATAAAAAAAGTTAAGAATTTGGAAGGTAGTCTGAAAGACTTGACTGAGAAGTTGCAAAGTGTCATATCTGTAAAAGTCTTTGATTCAAATCCACTTGAAAGAGAAAAGATGGTAATTAAATCTTTTGATGTTGAATTCACTAATTTAACTGATATTGCTAAGGTTAAGGCTCAGGCAGCTTATGAAGCTAAGATGTTGCAGAACATAAGTCTAAATATCAAGAATGACATTGACAGCCTTGATAGACACATTAAGGACTTAAGGAAACATCTTGAGACTGGAAAGTGTTTGTACATTTAGTGTACAAAGTCTGAAAATATTTTAATTGAAGAAGAAAAGAAGATAAAAGAGAAGCAAGATGAGATTGCAGCAGAAACAAACTCTTTGGCCAGCCTAAACATGAAGATCAGAATAGTTGAGAATAAGATCAGAAAATTATGTGATGAAATAAGGATTTTAAATGATGAGAAAAACAAGAAATCTATCAGAATAAACATCTTGAGAGAGCATGTCTCAATCAAGTTGACCATAATCAAAGAGCAGCTAGATGAATGTCTTACTGCTAAGATAGCATTTCAAAAATTCAATTTTGAGTCCCTCCAAGCTTGTCAGATTGCAGCATATGGATTGAGTACTTTACTCAATGTAGTAGAATCAATAAAGAAGGCATGGGAGAAAGATTTTGAGACTTGGAAGATAGATTTTGTAGATTGTGTTGTAAGCCTACTGGCTTTGCAATAAGACAGTAAGGTAAAAGTTTTGTCACAATTTTTGTATATCCCTTTCCACCCTTTATTTTGTCATTGTTGTCAAAGGGGGAGAGATACTTAGAAAATTATCTGTATATGATAAGGAAGGATACTCATAGGGGGAGTTCTATGGAGTATTATGAAGTTTTATAGATTATTGTATACATTTTGAGGAGATATAAGGATAGTATACTTATTTTATACTATGGCCACATTTTTTATGCAATTTTGAGATTTTTGACTTGTACACTTAGCCAATTTTCTCATATGTTGCCACCAATGACAAAGGGGGAGATTGTTGGCAATTTGGTTGAGGTATGTACATGAATATTGTCATTATGGAAACATATGTTCCCTATGAAGAGCACATCAGCTAGAAAGTAAGTATGGAAGGTCGCAGACTAAAATTGTCTAAGTATGAAATAGTGATTTTGACAGAGCACCCAATATAGTTTGTTTTGGTGACATTCACTGGAGCATGATCAGAGTTTGTGCAATTGAACATAGACTCTATGGTGTCCAAGGTAGCCCATCTCAGTGTGCAAAAGAGTACGGATAGTACAGACAAAGTTATGACTATTTTACTGATGACAGAGTACAATCGACAGTGTAGTTTTGAAGACAAAACTAGTAAATGAATTAATGGATTATTTTGCTTGTCAAAATAATGACTTAATATTATAAAGAGACAACATCCTAGATGTTTACTCTTGGATAAAGATATGCAAGCCGATAAGAGATATTATGTTTGTATCTTGTATAAATGAAGATGTACCAAGCATACTTGAAATGTAACATGTAATATATGTAAATTGTGATAGCAGCGAAAGTTCTTGATGCGAAGTTGTAAGCAGTACCATATTGTAATCAGTAAACATTTGTATTACTTGTTTGGGTAGTGAGCTCATCTGGTAATCAGGTTTTGTAACTACAACTCCTAATAGGGTTGAGGCTTCTAACAAGGCCTATAGTCCCTTAATCAGGACTGATACACTATATGATTGTAACTGGCTCCTAATAGGGTCAACATCCTTAACCGGATATCTTTTGATTAGTGGATCTTTTTGGGTACCATCCCCACTGGGGTTTTCCCTTGGCTAGGGTTTCCTCGAGAACATATCATGTGTTATGAGTTCTTTACATTTACTGTTATGTATGAAATTTAGTTTCTTATGCTTTTCATGCGCTAAAGTAATTTGTTATATCCATAAGTGGGAAAAAGTAAAAATTTGTGAAATACTGATTCACCCCCCCTCTCAGTATTTCCTATTTCTAACAGGGGCTTGACCAAAAGTCAAAGATTGAGGGTTTAGACTAAAAAGGGTAGGAATCACCTTCTAATCAAGTTTAGGAAGGGTTTAGGAAAAGTTAGGGCTTTCTAGAAGATTTCTAGGGTTTTGTGGGATTTAAATAAATATTTCATTTATTTAAAGGAGTTTGGCCGATTTATTAAATAATTAATAAATATTGGGGTAAATGATGTTTAAATTGGATTTAAACATTTCTGGAAGGGATTCCTTAATTAAATCTTTTTTAATTAAGATAGGAGGAATTAATGGAATAATAATTAATTAATTAATTAAAAAAATAATTAATCAAAAAATGATGATGTCATCAGGGGTTTTTGCAAAATAAAATATTTTTGTTTTGGCAAAGGCATTTTAGGTGTCTACAGTTGTCATTCAATTTGTTGAACATAATTGTTAACGGTGATAGTGTGTTCCTTGTTAACACCATCCACAAAGTTCAAATCTTTTGGATGTATAATAATAAAGGACAAGTAAAATTTTGTCCTCAAAGAAAATTTTGTGGAACAAATACTCCTTAATCTTATTGGTACTCAATTTTTTAATCTCTCAAATCCCTAAAGCTAGGTCATTCATTGAGTAACAAGGATGTCAAACTAAAAGCATCAAACCTTTCAATTATGATCATGAATGACAATAATGAATCAATTTAATATGGTGGGTAAGACCTCTCACCTCAGGTTTAGGTAGACCCAAGGGGCTTCCTACAAGTATCATAAAAATGATTAATGATAGCTCAAGATTAAAAAAAATTAAAAGTACAATAGTAGTAGCCATTGCATGCTTGGTTTCAACAGTTGTCACTAGATAAAAAACTAACATATTCCACATAAGACCTCATATTAAATTGATAAGCATATTATTGCATAATAGCAAGATGTGGGTATGAAAAACATGATTCTTACAGGTAAATATAGTTATGGGTCATTAAAGACACATCCTTGGTTATATTTTTAAATCATAAAATGTATATAAACCACTATCGTATTCCTTTAACTAATGAATATATTTTAGTTCAAGCATATAGTGGACCATTAGTTCTAGGAGAAATTTTGATTCATTGGATTACAAACTAACAAGATTCTAGTAGAAACAATATATCAAAATCATAAAACAATGTGAGTTATGCATAAACATACACCACAAAAAATGAAAAAAAATAGTTGAGAATTCTTATTTGTCCATCTTATACTATACATATTCATAAGAAATAAATGAATGACCTCTACGAAGATTTTAAAAAATTAGAATATTGTCTCAAAACATCAAATCTTCATTATATTCATACCATTAAGTATGACAAGAGGATTCCAAACTAGAATGTTTTTAAAATATCACAAATAGAACCATGAACACATTCAAACACAATAGCCATTTACATTACAATGACCTCCTTCTGATATAAAAAATATGTTTCTCTAATGGAAATTAGATTTGTAGTATTTGAAAATGTATAATCCTCTTAACGCATAACATCACATGGAGAAAACAATGATTGAATGTTTGAATGATAACAAAACCCCTATATATATAAATTCTTTTGGTCACTCGATTTCTTGTGAAATTTAATAAAAAATTGATGATCGTGACTTTGACATATAATGCAAGTATAGTCCCATGAAACCCACAAGATGACTAATAGTTGAGAAAACCATTGGGATAGAAAGCATAACTACCTTGATTATGGTATGGTTTTTGTACAATAGGAAAAGGGGAGAAATGAAAAGAGGTACATCAGTTCACTAATCAAAGTTGCACATTTGAAAGGAAGTTGTTCTACTAGTCTAGGAAGGTCCCCAACACTGAATGTGCCACTGATGATTTGCTAAATATAAAAAATTGAAATACGAAATGATAATGAGATAATAAATTAAAATTAGGAAAGATCTATATCCACCTAGAATTAAAATAGGAGACATGTTGCTTCTAATATGAATATCAGATAGACAGAATCCCAAAAATACTTGTAATTGTTGATTTGGAACTTGAAGGCTATAACTTGTTTGCAAACCAATTTTTCAGCTATTTTTGGGAGGTGCAGAACATTTCAAATGTTTTGTACCCTGGAACAGAACATTTGAAATTGTGATGTGTGAAAAGGGAAGCAATTCAAATAGGGTAGATCAAATCTCCTTTACAAGATTTTACATTCGAAAGGAAGATGCCCCAATAATATCAAGTCATGAATCAAGTGCTAAATGAGACAATGATCCTTCTCTAAATATGTAATTTTAAAATGAGAAATGATAATAAAGACATAAATATATATTATAAAATATTTACATGCATCTAGAAATGAAATAGGAACAAGCTACTTCAAATCTTAATAACTGATAGATAGGGTATTTGTATCAACTTTTTTGAGATCCCGATACTGTAACCTATCTTCTTGTTAAATCTAAGCATGTTCTGGAAGGTATAAAATGGATGATCCAATATGTACCCAAGTATAGTATGGTTGAGTCATTCTATACACTGGTCTTTTTCCCAAAACTTTTAGAGATTCTTTGATTCTTCTAGATCTACCTAGAAAATTTTCAACAGCTTTGTAGCATGTTCCTGCAAACAAAAAAAATGGGGAAAAGGTTGGGTAAAATGGGTTTTCCTTGGTCAAAACTCAATTTAGAAATCAACCTTGAAAATGAAATAGATTGCATAAAAGGAAAGTATGCAGAAAGTTAAATTTTTTATTCACCTTGTATAAACCCTCATGGATGAATATTGGAATCATTCATACCCATGAAGATGCTTGAATGTACTTGAAATCAAGGATTAATTGACCTTGCTTTTTAGAATAGGAATCAAGGATTCCTAGTGCAGGGGAACCTACGAGGGAAAAAACAACATGAAGACTCAAGGCATGAATGGAAGCTTGAAGACCTTTAAAGAGATCAATTATGATGTATTGGGACCTATTATGGCCTTTGGGGCCAACAAATGTAATAAATTTGTATAGGTCCTAAAGGTCATGGTAAGGACCTTAGGACTAAAATGCCTTGTAAGTGGGTCAATAGCACCCTAGGAGTCTAAGTAGGGTCTATAGGAGTATAATAATCATAAATGATCCAATAGAATCAAAATATATTAGTTTGAAAAAGTCTAGGTAGGAAAATACATTCAAATGTTGGAGTTTAGAATTCAAATTTTTAAATCAAATGGCTAATTAAGATTTTGGAAGGAAGTTATTTTCAGGATAGTTTTGGTCCTTAACAAGAAATGTAACTGATTAGAATTGGTTGGGATAGTTGGGGAAAATGTTTATAAGGATACCAATGATCAATGTACGACATATAGATGCCTAATGTACGGACTGTAATAGGGGTTTTCAATGAAAATACAATAAATCTACAAATTTCAATATTTTATTGCCTTTTTTGAGTTTCATATTTAATCTTGAATGTTTCTAATGCTTTAGGAATATTTATATCACTTTTCTAAGTATTTTTGAATGTTTTGATGTTCATTTTCAATTCAATTTTAAGCAATTTGTGCTGACAGTCTAGTAAGATCTCTGATTATTCAGTAACAGTTTAGTAATTATTTTGAAGATGGTCATTCCATGAATGATTAATACCTAATTCTTAGGGAATGACTCTTCCTTAACATTTACAATACAATCCTAACATACTAATGTGTAGATGAAGTGAGCAGAATAAGTGAGTAAAGGAAAGTTAGTGAATTTGGAGGCTAGGGTATAGAAGTGGAGGTTTCGGCTTAAGGAGATGGATATTTTATTGTAGAAGGTGTATTCCCATGTCAAATACATGGTGAGGAACCTTTTTTTTGGTTCTAGAAGTGAAGGGAAGGGTCTAAACTAAGAGGCCCTAGTTTTTAGTGCAATTTAGAGAGGGTATGGTGGATCCAACATCTAAACAAGCCATAGAAGAAGAAAAAATGACATAATCTTTTGTTTTAAGTCATATCTCAAGATTGTGCAAATTTATAGGGTTTGAGGTTGAGTCCTTCTAGTATTTCCTTTGTAAATGGAGACCAATTGGGCCTAATAGGTCAGTGAACAAAGTAGGGGTTAAGGGTTGCTAGAGTAGAGTTGAGTCCTATGACCTTGGAGTCTTACATAAGTCCCAAAAGGGTTCTATAAACTTTTTTTTTGGGGGGGGAGATGCTTTGGGAAAATCAAAAATTATCTTGACTATACTCGGGAATGAGGGCTACTAGGATTGGGGCCTATAAGTAGAGTTTCTAATAAGATATTAGAGTAAGGTTGCAAGAACCATTTTAACATTATTGAATAAGTGTCTTAATTCATTTCAAACCCTTAGAAGTAGTATTTTTAGGGGAGAAGTTAGATTGGCAAGGTAGAAGCATTTGGGCACTTGGGGTCATTGGGTGAAGTTCACCTTGGGAAGACTTTATTTTTTATTTTTTTTAATACATCCACCATAACCTCTGCATTCGGTGGTATCATATCATCAAAAAGTAGATCATTAAGAAGGGAGGAGATACAAGTTTGAGACATGGCACCTAAGAACTAGATGGCTAGGGATATAGAAGAGTTGAAGGAGACCCTTGAGAATGAAAAGAGGGAAAAGAGATAATTGGAAGCAAAAAAGGAGAGGGAAGAAAGACAAGTGAGAAGGGATATATTACAAAGCTGATAGAAAGGATAGAGTCCATATAGAAGGAAATGCAAGAACATAGGGGAGGAGAGGTTCATGAAGAGAACAATGAGGGAAAAGAAGAATACAATGAAGGAAAAGTGAATAGGGTTCATAGAGAAGAAAATGATCCTGAGGAGAGGGGGTTCATGAGGTTGATAAGAGCTGCACAAGGCACTAGTGGTAGGATTAATGTATATTTTCCAATCTACCAATGAAATATGGATATGAAAGAGGTACTTGGATGAGTAGAAGCACTAGATAACTATTTGATCTTGAGGATGTAGAAGAGGAGAGGAAGGTGAAGTTGGATAAAGAAAGGTTAAGAGGAACATCCCTTACATGGTGGACAAGCATTCCATATGAAATAACAGCAAGGGGAGTGAACAAAATCTCAAATTGGGAGAGGATGAAGACAATGGTGAAGAGTCAATTCTTGCCATCAGATTTGGAAATCTAAATAAAGATGAGGAACAACTTGAAGAAAAGGACATGGATATTATGTACTACATAGAGAAATTTCACACCTTAAGGATTAGGGGAGGAGTGGAAGATGAGGATGAGAAGGTGGCTAGATACATCAATGGCCTAAGATACAAAATACAAGATGAGATAGGATTAAATGTGCCAAGAACACTTGGGGAATGTTTTCAACTTGTAGTTAGAGAAGAGGAAAAGTTGAAGAGGAAGAATGAAAGATAGAATAATATAGGAGGTGGAGCCATGAGAGGAAGAGGTAGAAGAAAAAATTATGATCTTCAAGGAAACAATGACAAAGACAAGGGAAAGGAATTCACATCAAATAAAAGAGGAGGCTATAGAGGTGGCATATTTGGAGGAAGAGGAAGTGGTATTTTCACTGGTGAGTGTTTACATTGCAATGAAGTGGGGCATCAATAATTTAGGTGTCCTAAATGACATGAATCAGATCAAGGAAGGGATAGAAGAGAACATCTAGTTCAAGAGGAAGAGAGGGATGAACCAAAGCTAGAACCTCTTGAAGAAGGGGAATATCTACTCATGAGGAAGGGAAAAACATTAACACAAGCACCACAAGAAAGCATATTCATATCCAAATGTTTGGTTCAAGGAAAGATATACACTTTAATTATTGATTCAAGGGCACATAATAATTTGGTTTCAATGGAGATGGTGACTAAGTTGGGATTGACAATGGTAGATCATCCTAACCTTACAAGGCCACTTGGGTAAGACAAGTGTTGCATGTAGATGCTATTCAAAGAGCTCTTGTTAATTTTTCAATTGGTCTCTATACTGATCAAGTAATGTGTGATGTCATAGATATGAGTTGTGGACATATAATTTTGGGTAGACCATGGTTATTCAATAATGATGGTTATTCAAACACTTACATTATGCATAATGGTAGTGAAAGGTATAAATTCCAACCTCTGGTTTGTAGAGGTATGGATAACATCCTAATGTATTTTGGAGATCATATTTTTGATAATGTGCAAGGTCAAAACAAGCATGATACTGGTTGGGAGATGGGTACAAAGTTGCAGCAATCTAAGGGAAAGGACATCAATCTTAAGGATCTAGGGCTTTGGGACTTACAATGTGTGCAAGTGGGGACCATAAGTTATCCTATTTTTTAGTAGGTGAAGGGTGATGGAATGAAGAAGTTGAAGATGCATCCAATGAGGGAGATGGGGACAGGAATATAGTCTCAATACAAATAGCAAAACAAACAACACTGTCCTAGGAGAGGACATCTAAATGCATGTTTTAGTGCTAACAAATTTTATGATGTGAATAAAGGTTGGAAGGGAAGGAATTAGGTGAATTTTGGGGATTATCTCATCCCTAAAAAAATATTTGTGACAAGACATGATCAAACTAATGCTTGGAAGAAGTTGAGCAATTCTTGGGACAAGAATTCTTTCATTGTTGAGGAATATGGTGTAGAGACACCTAGGAGGGAAAACAACAATAGGAAGACTCAAGGCATGAATAGAGTCTTTAATACCTCTAAAGAGATAAATTATGATGTATTGAGACCTATTAGGGCCTTTGGGGCATAAAAATGTAATAAATTTGTATAGGTCCTAAAGGTCATGGTAAGGACCTTAGGACTAAAATGCCTTGTAAGTGAGTCAATAGCACCCTAGGAGTCTAAGTAGGGTCTATAGGAGTTTAGGAATCATAAATGATCCAATGGAATCAAAATATATTAGTTTGAATAAGTTTAGGTAGGAAAATGCATTCTAATGGAGTTTAGAAATTCAAATTTTCAAATCAAATGGCTAATTAGGATTTTGGAGGGAAGTTACTTTTAGGATAGTTTTGGTCCTTAACAAGAAATGTAACCGACTAGAATTGGTTGGGATAGTTGGGGAAAAGGTTTATAAGGATAAAAATGATCAATGTATGACATATAGAGGCCTAGTGTACGGATTGTAACATGGGTTTTCAATGAAAATACAATAAATCTACAAATTTCAATATTTTCTTGCATTGTTTGAGTTTCCACTAGTACATTTGACCCACATTTTCGACCAACATTTCTGACCAAGCATTAAAATAGTTTTCCTTGGTCAGTTTATAGAAGGAAAAATTTGAATTTTTTTAATCTATTCCCATGTTGGTCAAAATTATGACAACCATGACATGTGTTCGTAATTCTGACCAACACAGGAATATAACTTTAAAAAAAAATACACATTTTCATTTTATTTCATTTTGCAATTACTCTGCATGCAAAGGAGAGGTGGAGGGAAGGAGGGAGTTTTTTGACACCACACCCTACGTATCTAGCCTCAACACCACCTATAAGTTCTAGCACCACTCTTCAAACACAAGAATTCAATCAGTAAGTTGACCTCTTTCACCTTTGTGCTGTTGTTGCACATGTTTCATCTCTTCACTGGTTTTTTAGGCTTTGTATTGTAGGTCATAATGAAGTGAATTTAATGGCTTTGTATGTCACTCCCCTCTTCTAATTTATTGATTCTTCTTTGTATTTTAAACTAACCCTAACCTTACAAATACTTTTATTGCCCAACCTTTAGTTGAATAATATAAGTGTGGTTGTTGATGTAGGGTTTATAAATGTTAACGATGGGGATTGTGTTCTGGTTTGAGTAAAACCATTGGGAAAACAAATCACCAAGTAAAGAATTATCATCAAGCAGACATTTGGACATGGGATTGGGCTTGAAATCTTCAAACCTAGTATTTGACTGTATCTTTGAACATTCAGTAGATAATGAGATTGGAAGACTTACAGGAAGTCTAGATGTTGAGATTTGCAAATTAAACTCCACTTTTGAATTAAAAAAAACCATTTGCAGGTCATTTGCCTCTATAGATGGGTTTGTGCTACTACAAACCAAAGTTTCCTCACCAAAAGTTTTGTGGGCATTTCCATCAGTGCCTAAAATGTTTGATTTGAGTTTCTTCTTCAAATGGGTATATGCCAGAAATTCTTTATCTCATTATCAGTTCACCTAGGAAGAAAGGAAGCAATCCCAGACCTCCTGTAACATATTACAAATTCTTGGGATATTAGTTTCCTACTGTTTTAGATTTTTGTTGGGTATTTTTCTCACCTCTTTGTATGAACTTGGCTCTTTCAGTTTATTTCTCTAGTAAACAAGGTTTACTATAATCAAAACAAAATGACAAACTGCTATACAATTCTGAGTCTAAAATGGTAGAGGATCCATTACCTATTCCCAATAGCTTCATGTGTATTGATGATAATCATTTGTTCTTGTAGGGATAATCTCCCATGTTTCATCCCTCACCTCAAGTAATTGATCCACCTAAGCCTACAACTTTTTCCACACCTTTGTAGGCCTACACAATTTCAAGACCAAAATTAAATCTATAAGCCTAAAAACTAAGATCACAATAAAATATATGGCTACAAACTATGATCTCAATAAGATGGCCACAAACTATGCCATAAGGAGATTGAGGGAGTGAGGTGGAAAAAAAATGTTGGAAGGTCAAACTAACCAGCTAGTTTAGGAACTTGGCTCTAGTATCCATGGCCGAATTTGAGAACATAGCTTCTTAATATGATGTCCTCTTCTGGAGACCAAAGTCCCCTCTTATACTTTTTCTTCTCTTCTTTACAAAAATACTTTCACACCATGATTACTGACTTTAATAGAGATGGAAAACTAGAGAAGAAGTTAAGAAAATACAGAAGATATGAAATAAATGCAAAATTTTGAAACTTGTATCACTTTAAACAATTTTAATGTTCATTGATTACAATATATAATACTGATTGTGAGTTGAGAGAGCCTATAAGCTGTTGCAAGTGAGAACTCTTCATCATAAACAAATTGCAAATGAATTGCACATGGGTAATCTAGAGAGTTGTGCATTATTGAACGATCGTTATTTTGTTATCAAGAACTTGTCGACTATGTTGTTTATAAATTGCTGGTCCCAATTCAATATTTAAATTTGAGTGTAGTTTTAATTGGTCAATTAATTATCATTGAGGAGTTTAGTTTTTCCATTACAATTTTCACTCTGCCAACGTATTGTGTTGGTTTGAAAAGGGAAATCATATTCAGTCATATGTTCCCTTCACCTTCTTTTCAATCATTTTATTTAGAAAAAAAAAATTGTTAAAATTTCATTAAATAAAAAGATTCAATTAGATTTTTAGTTTATTCATTCCCACTTCTTGATGTTAATTTTTTAAAATTCATTAGTTTATATCCTAATGCAAGGCAACAATGCCATGATTAGGCACCTTTTGAACATAGGATTCAAGCTTCCTCCAAACTCTAACCTTGAAAAACTAGGCAGGGGAAATCTCCCAAAGGAAGCGCCATATGGGGCTAATCTATCACCCCCTCTAAATCATAATTCATTTATCCATATTAATTTTAATCCTTACCCACCAAATCCTCTGTTCATCCACATTTTTTATATTAATCATAAATTATCAAGTATTTCATGCATGCATATTGATCCTAATATCAATCATCATCCCCTTATGATACTAATCCACCCAACCTTGATAACCCTACTTTAGTCCATCTACTCATCCATCAATCCATATAGTCCATCATCCACTAAGCTAAACATCTACCTACACCAATCCCAAACTATTAAGTCTCACCATCAAATCTTCATCAGATATCAATCCTAATCCATTTATCCACCTAGGTCCTAATCCATAGACAAATGAACCTCCTAGTCCAATTGATCTATGTTTCAACATGATCAAGAGGTGATTATTCTAGAAAAATATGGTTGCATATACCTAAATAAAAGCTAAATCCCATATGTATTTGACCAACTCTTTATCCTCATATATTTTATTTATAAATACTTAAATGCCATTAAGTAGTTAGCAAGAGCTATCAAGACTAATATTTCAGTAGGCTGGAAACAAGGGCTATATGCAACAACAATGTAGAAGATGAAAGTGGTGTAATTAGAAATAATATGCTCCCTGATACACAAAGTACACAATATCCACACTATTAACCAAAGCATCAAATGAAATAGGTTTGTATTAGGAATACTTACCTTGGGTTGACTTAACAACACATTAATCTTCCTACTGGATTGTCATGATGGTTAGAAGGGCCATGTTCCCCATAAAACATTTCTCCCCCTCTCATGTTCTGTAAAACCAATGCCAAGGCTGCAAGCAATGGGGCCACTGAGGAAACCCCGTGTATAAATGCCCAATTTTTGTTGCACTTTCCATTGTCATTACTACTTTTAACCATTGAAATTCTTGTGCAATGGTAGTGATGCCTTGAGGGCCAAATGGGGTTTGAAGATCGTATGTTAAATTAAAGAGAATAGATTTCCAAGCTCCATAGTTAATTAATGCTTTCATTTCTAGATTTAGATGTGTACAACAATTTTTACATCAATGTTTTAGATCACACTCCATGATCCATCATCATCATGATGAATCATGGAGTGTGATCTAAAACGTTGATGTAAAAATTGTTACACGCAGCTAAATGCAGAAACAAAAGCATTAATCATATGTTATTTATCATCTACATAAGACTTGAGATGTGAAAAGTGAATCATACACATAATCTTAACAATCAAAACAAGGTTTAGGGTTGCCAATAAATTTCACTTTTAGCCTTGGGAGTTTCATAGTCAGACTTATGGCCTTGATCCAAGTACTTAAAAATTTCTATTTTTCACATTGCACATATTTCATAGTTGTTTGTTTCTAGATGTAGTCGCATATTTTAGATATCAAATCTCTGTCACAAAAAGCCTAATCCCCTCTTTAAACTTCAATGTATGAACTTATTTGTGTCATTGCAATTGTGTTATATCAAGAGATGATGGTTTCATGCATCTTGTGTAAGAGAGGATGCTCTAAAACTTCTATGTCGATGTGAGTCTTTAACAATATCTCAACTACTATGAGGAAAAAAGATGTATTATCAAGAGATAACTACAGCCCATATTCTTAAGAGTAACCAATAGGATAGAATATAGAATGATCAACACAACTCTCTGATTATCCACCTTTGAATTCATTTATTTAACCTTGACCTTACAGACACAAATAAACTCATTAAAAATTATAATTTTCTTTCTTTTCCATGCAAATAAACCATATTTTTCTTAGACCGACATTAGACCTATTTTCGATTATGAATTGCTATCATTAGACCTTATGAGATGATTTTTATAGATTTATATGATGATGATGTTAGTCATACTCTCTATATGCTTGTATTGGTTTCATGCTTACCTTATGATGTATGAATTTTGAATTTTGCATTTGTTACGTTATCTTATAGAGTAGTAAATGTTGATAGTGTAATGGTTCAATGATTAACTTAGGGTTACTTGTTTATGTGAAAATTGAAATTTCATTTCATTGTTTGCAGAATTAGGGTATAATGTGGATTATGTTATGATTCATGAAATGCAGTTCCTTTATATATATTGAGTTTAGATGTTATTATTTTACTCTCGATACCATACAAATCTCAAATGCTCAAATATAAGACTAAATAGCACACAAAATTTGATTAACTAAAAAAAAACCTTTCATTAATATCATAGTTATTGAAGGCATCCATTAAGAGCTACTTCTGTCAACAACTCTTATCAAGTATTCTAGTATTACTACTATTTCGTATAAAAGTATCAATTTGATTGTTTAGGTGCATTTTACTACTTCATATTGCAAAGAAATTCTACCACATTGTATCATAAATTCAATTAATCTAATTTTTTTGTATCATAATAGGGAATTGCAGAACACCAGTAACAGTTAAAATATAAATAGAATATAGAATTAAACTATCAAAAATTACAACTACAGCAAGTTACAAAATTGACACTAAAAATCATTAGAGAAGCATGTTTTTGCATTCTGTCAATAAATAGTGTCATACAACAACTGTTCTAAAAACACAAGCTGCCAACACAAAGACTTATCTACTTCATTTACTAGAGATCTCCTCACTTGATTCAAACTTGAATGAATAAAGTAATGATTTTTTACAGCCAAAGTGTTTCAACTTGAGAAAATCGGTGCCACCAATCTTGAAAATCACCTGCATCTCTAGTGGTAAGAGTTAAATCAAATATCATTGAATGAATAAACTCATTCACACTCCACTAATATTGCCATTTCTTAGTCTGGGACAGTATCATATTGTTTCCCTTCATCCAATGCACGTGCCAACAGATGCGTGGTCTTATGCAAACATGGAGACATATAAATTACAACCCCTCTCCCATTAACTAATGAGTTTTGAGGGTATATTGGACGTGGAACACAAATATTTTACATCTTTCTCTATGCACTAGATGCCCTAGGCCGAGGGTTTTCTATTTCACATAAGCTTTGATAGATGTGTTAAAACTTAATAAAATTGATTGAAACAAAGACCAAAAAAGAGGTTATGTGGGCCTTCATTAATGACTGTATCTTCCATTAGAGCCACTTCCTATGCACAGGTGATGAACATGCATGTTTTCCTAAGCACTACTGGTAGCTTACCTAGAAACACATGTACTATTGTGAAAATCATCACAAGTCCATTTGTTGCCTAGTCTAGCTCCCAATATTGCTTGGTCAAATCTACATGTTTTTCACCTGTGCATATACCTTCTCTGGTCAACTCTTATATGCACAGGTGATGAACATGCACATTTTCCTAAGCACTACTAGGAGCTTACCCTGTAACACATGTACTATTGTGAAAATCATCACAAGTCCATTTGTTGTGGGGTCTAGCTCCTAGTATTGCTTGGTCAAATCTACATGTTTTTCACATGTGCATATACCTTCTCTAATCAAATCTTATATGCATAGGTGATGAACATGCAGATTTGCATAAGCACTACTAGGAGCTTACCCTGCAACACATGTACTATTATGAAAATCATCACAAGTCCATTTGTTGTTGGGTCTATCTCCTAGTATTGCTTGGTCAAATCTACATGTTTGTCACCTGTGCATATACCTTATCTGATCAACTCTTATATGCACATGTGATGACCATTCACTTGAGACATTTCAATTGAGAATCTTTTCTACTTGAGACATTTCAATTGTTAAAGAATTTTTATTCATTGGTTATGTGATTAGAGAAGGTATATGCACATGTGATGAACATGCAAATTTCATAATAATACTTTGAATATTATTTTGACCTCTTCTCATAACAATAATACTATTAGTTTGTGTTTTACATGATTGTATTTTGCAAATCATTACTCACAAAATTTTGAACATATCTAAATGGAATACTTTGTGCCTAACATACTTAAATGGAATACACCAAGAAGTACCAAATGATGAATGCTCAATTGTTGTAATGGCAAAGCATATGAACCGTCCATTTCTAGAACTTTATTTTCTATAGTCTTAATGATTTTTCTATAGTCCTAATGATTTTGAACATTGTTGACAAAGCGTGTTTCTTTTTGTGATTATTTGATTGATCCTCTCACAAAATTAGAGTTGACAAAATGGTTGTTCAGTGACTGTATCTACCATTAGAACCACTTCATATGCACGGGTGATGAACATGTAGAATTTCCTAAGCACTACTAGGAGCTGACCCAGCAACACATGTACTATTGTGAAAATCATCACAAGTCCATTTACTACGGGGTTTAGTTCCCAGTAATTTTTTGTCAAATCTGCATGTTTTTCACCTGTTCATATACTAAATGATGAATGCTCAATAGTTTTAATGGAAAAGCATTAGAACCATCCATTTCTATATTCTTAATGATTGCTCTATAGTCGTAGTGATTTTTATTATTTCTTGTCTTTTGTCCCTTTTTTATTTCCTATATTTGTGCTTAGTGACAGGATTTTGTCACCTTCTTTTGATGGTATCTTTAATTCACTCTATGTGGAATACTATTTTGTTCACTGTTTTATTTCAGCTTGATATTTCATTCATTTTTCATATACACGGAGACTACATATGTTAATAAAACAATGAGCTATTTGATTTAGGTTTACTATTCATGATTGTAAATGGTTAATATTTCTAATGGTACTCCTTGGTGTATTCCATTTTAAAATAATCAAGTTTCTATGGCTATGATAAATGTCCTTTTGTGTTGAGAAAATTAGAGTTGAGAAAATTAGAGTTGAGAAAATGGTTGTTCAGTGTTGATCTGTATCTACAGCTTGCAAAAAAATCATCCTTCTTCCACCAACGAGTCATTCCATTCAAGAAAGACCATGTCTAACAATATCAACCCAGAAAAAAAATAAGGAGACAATTGCTAGATTGTGGTCTAAATTTAAAATAAAAGGTGATGGAAAATGTTATTGTCCCTACAAAATTTTCAAGGGCTTAAAGACTTGAAGATATCTAATCAAAACAACTGAGGAACATCATAGGCAGCATGGTCACATTCAAGGGGGAAATGAATTTTGTCCATTGGTATGTATTTTAATAATTTATAAAATACATAAGACATGATTTGATGATGACATCATGGTCATGGTTAATTTAAGGTAATCATTTTGATATAGGTCAACCACCCTAGGTTTCATGTTATAGACCATGACAATCCAGAGAATGTGGATTTCAAAATGAGGGAACATGGAGGTGTGAATATCGAAGTAGAAGGTAATGATCCCATGGAAGAAGATCATGATGATCAAGAAGATCATGATGATCAAGATGATCATGATGATCAAGATGATCACGATGATCAAGATGATCATGATGATCAAGATGATGATGATGATGATAATGTAGATGACCTTGATGTACCTATACTTGAAAAGGCATACAAGCCCCTATACGAAGGCTCCCAAATAACTCTTTTTATCATTGTATTGTTGTTGGTGAACTTGAAGGTTATGAATAGTTTATCCAACGTAGCAATCACACATATGTTAAGGTATGTCATCTTTTTTTATTTTTTTAGTCGTAATTTGCTTACAGTTAACAAAGGGTGAATCATGTACCAATTAACATTATTTATATTAAAAAATGATATTTTTGGTCATAGGTTGATAGGTGAGTGTTTTTTACCACCATCAAATATTCTACCTCGCTCGTACTGAGAATTATCTACCATTATGAAAGATATTGGAATAGAGTATCAAACAATACATGCATGTCTGAATGATCATATTATATATCATAAATAACATGAATTTTTAATAGAATGCCATGTTTTCATATTAGTAGATATTGATCAGATC
The DNA here is from genome assembly GCA_027943335.1 of Chamaecyparis obtusa. Lineage (NCBI taxonomy): Eukaryota > Viridiplantae > Streptophyta > Pinopsida > Cupressales > Cupressaceae > Chamaecyparis > Chamaecyparis obtusa. Next base: position 59,287 of record BSBK01004027.1, read on the forward strand.
AAATAACAAAAAATGTGCCTCACAAGGTTCTTTGGTATATTCCCATTATTCCATGTCTGCAATGATTATTCAAGTGCAATAGCTTGGCACAATTTATGGATTACCATGCATGCAATAGAAGTCAAGATGACATTATGGGAATTCTTGTGGATTGTTTGGCATTTAAGGAAATAGAGAAAACTTGGCCACACTTTAAAGAAGAACCTCGTAATCTCAAGCTTTCATTGGCAGCGGACGGTGTCAATTTGTTTGGAGAGATGAGATCTGTTTACTCGATGTGGCATGTTTTTGTTATCAACAATAACATTCCTCTTTGGATGTCCATAAAGAGGGAGCACATAATTTTGGCAATGATTGTTCCAGGTATTTTTTCATTTAATAGTCATCTAAATTAATTTATTAAAAATAATCCATCAAAATAGCCATAATAATTATGTAATGTTTTTGTTCATTCAACTAGGTAAGTACCAAGTTAAAGCTATGAATGTATATATTGAGCCCCTTATTGACAAGTTGATGGTGTTATGGAGTGGGGTCACTATGTATGACATCTCTAGACCAATAGGACAAAGTTAATTTCAATTCCATGCAAAACGTGTCTGGACAATATAGATGTCCCTGGGCTAACAAATTTTTGTGGTATGTTCTCTTCTTAACACCTCTTTTTGGGTATGTTATAGTGCTAACACAAAATTAACATATTTAATCCAATTATACATGATCTTGTAGGTCTTCAGACAAAGGGAAAATTTGCATGTCCAGTTTGTGGTCAAAATATGAAATCTCATCATTCAAAAATTTTAGGAAAGCAGGTGTTCGATGAGTATAGACACTTTCTCCACAAAAATCATAAGTACCAAATTACCTAAAAACATATTTTCAATGGGAAAGAAGAGACTACATCAAAGCCACTGGGAATGAAACCTCGCCTATGAAAGTTGGAATACAATAAAATAAATCATCGAGGTAATGTCATTCCATCTGATGGTTTTTGTTTGAAATATATATTTTGATATTGTGTTTTGTTTACTGATGATGTAATTGATGTTCATGAAGTTTGTCAAGTTGTTAATGACCAACTTCCAAAAGGACTAAAAAGTTATCCTACACAATTTAGTAGGTTTTTGTAATATGAGCAACTCCCAATCATGCATTTGTTTGATGCTATGTATATTGGAAAGAATGTAACAGACACATTATGGAAAACATTGGATGGAAGGCGTGACAAAGACAAAATTGTCAAAATTTGTAGTGACATTGAAGAATCCAAACATGCAATGAAAAATGTCATTCGATTAAATAACAATGGAGACCATATTGATATAAGTTCCCTTGGTTATTGTTGAAGCAGCAGAGAAATGCTATAAAAGAAGTCATAAAAAAAATATGATTTCCCACAGGATTTGTTGCAAACATAAACAATCTCATATTAAAGAAAAGTGAATTTGGGCCAGGGATAAAAACACACGATTGGCATACATTTATTAAGGTAATTCATGTTATTTTTTAGTCACTATATATTTGTATACTGCATGTAGTTTTCATTGTATTATTTTATAAAATATTGATAAGATCATTTTACAATTATTGTAGTATGTTCTACCTCTATCTCTCCCACATCACTTCGACAATAGTGTCAAACAAGTTATATATCATCTTGGAAAATACATGAGGTGGTTGTCATCAAAAGAAATCAATAAAGAAGATATAAAATATTGGAAGAGAAAACTTCCTCATCTTATCTGTGAAATGCAAAAGTATCTACCTTCAACTTTTTTTAATGCACAAGAACACTACCTCATACGTCAAGTTGAGGAGATTGAATTATCTGGACCTGTACAAACTAGGATGCAATACAAATTGAATTGGTCTATTTTTTTATATAGTTGGTCGAGAGTGGGATGAAATACATTTTTATATTGTGAACAATCTTGATTGGATGATGGTATGGATTGAACGATGTCAACAAAATGGTTGTTCATTAACATGGGAAGGTGTTTCTTCATCTGTTAGAGAAGCTCATCGTAATGAAGATTCCAATGTTACGCCAATGGTAATTGATCTAGCATATGGTTTAAGAGGTATAGAGATATGTAAAAATTTATTAATGATCATGACCCATATGTTTCATATCAACTCACGATGCAAATAATTTTCACAGGCTTGAAAAATTGCAGGTCAAGCACCACAAAGCTATGTACTATCATGGCCACAAATTTTGCATAAAAAAGTTGGATGACATGAAGAAAACTTTTAATTCTGGGATAACTGTAGTCTTTGAGGTCACTAATAAATCATCTAGAAACAACATACATCCTCAACAATCTCAAAATCGATACTATGGCATCTTGGATGATATACTTGAGTGCGACTTTAACTTCTTCAAATTAGTTCTATCTATCATCAAATGGTACAGGCTACGACTAAATCAAAATGTTCCTGGTAGAACTATTATTCAACATGATAATGGATTTACAATGATTAATACAAGTTCATTTGAGCCAGTTGGAGATGAGCCTTATGTTCTTCCAAGCCAATGTGAGCAATTTTTTTACTTCAAGGTTCCACATAAACCAGGTTGGTCATTTGTTGTTAGACATTATCCAAGAGGAAGGCTGATAAACTATAATTTGATGGAAGAAGAAGATACTAAAGATGATGATGAAGAAGAAGATGGTGGTGGTGGTGGTGGTGGTGGTGGTGGTGGTGGTGATGATGATGATGATGATGATGAGATGGATGAAGAAGATGATCAATGACATGATTGAAATGTATAAGGTATGTGATTTAATTATTTATATATATTTATATTGATTAGTATATATATTTAATATTAATTTATTAATTTCAATTATAATGATTACATATTTATTGTGTTCAATTCTAATGATTACAACATATGTGATTTATGATTACCAATATATTGCTTATGATGCTCAATTAATTGTTGTTCATACATGTATATATTTTGTTTGATTGTCACCCTTTCTGGAAATAGGCAATTGACTACACACATTATCACCCCTTCTCTTGACGATCTTGCATTCCATATATAAGGTAAAGGTAATTTGTTTATGTTTACAATCTTGCATATTATTCATGTTATTTTCTACATAATTTGTAGCATATGTATCATGTAATTTTTAGCTAACTTAAGATAAATGGTTCACATATGCAGGAAATTTAACCCCTCTGATGAGGATCCTGCATAGTGAAATGGATCAACAGTTATAAGTCAATACGCCCTATATATATAATACATAATTGATATAAAATTCTGATGTCATTGTTTACTAATAAATAGACATAATTTACATAAATATTAGACCTGTTGTCCTTATTCTCAATGTTTACTACCTTAGTCAATAACATTATTAATTTTCTTATATTCTTCTTGTTTATCACTGAGCACGTACTATTATTGCATTTTACAATGACTGTCTCATCTCCTTATCACTGACTTAATACCTTATTTAATTATTATCAAAATTCTATTCAAAGCGGGGACATGACAATATCTCATTTGATGGATTGCAAGAACCACCGAATAGGTACTTGTCAGATCTATCTTCCTCGACTAAGGAAAATGCGGGAATGCTAGATGAAAGTTTGACATGTAGTATGACTAAAATAGGGAGATCAACTAGAGGTCAAAAGATTAGAAAAAAATTCAATAAACACATGCAATTTTTCCTTGCTCAAGGGGGGTCATGTTCTTATGATGATGAGACCAAAGGTGACATCAAGGTGCCCTTTCGATACACACATCTTGAGAAAGAATGGGTACCTAATGAGCTACCTCCAATTAACACTGATTTTTGTGTTAACAAGAGGATATATTGCATAGCTCCATCCTCATTACATGGTTTGGGCCTATTTTCCATGGATGGGATAAAGGTATGTTACAACAAAGTTGTTGAATTGATGGAGTATGTCAGACCTTGTTACAATTACAATGATTGGATGCGGATTGCTCAATATAAAAAAAGTATGCGTAGGTATGCACTGTCAGAAAATGATCAAATTAAAATATTTTCTATGTACATTGATGGGAGACCAAAAGTGACGGAGAATATTGTGGGTTTTATAAATAGTACGCAACCTGGGTCAACTAATAAGCAACCCAATTGCATATTTGAGGCATGTGAGGGGAATCATGTTTTTGTATGTGCGATAAAATCAATAAGTGTACTAGAAGAACTGCTAATAGATTACCATTTAAATTGCATAGATACAAATACAGTTACTATCATGGGGGTGGTAAGTACTAAATACCATTTAAACTAACCTCAAGTTTATGACTCTAATATACCATTGTTTTAATAAGTTTTTTTTCTAAGTCTATTGCTTTCATTTCGCTGAAGTTTTTATTTTTAATCTTTTTCACAAGATGAGATGGATCCCCCACATGATAGAGGCCATGGGGATGCTCCTCCTAGCCATTCTTCAGCAACAGTAAACCTTATTGTAATTGTACAAATTAGATAGTTGAAAAATGTTATATTATTATGTTATTTTATTTAAGGTTTTGGAGTTATTCTGATAGTTTTACTGATATTCCTATCACAAATTGATGTTCAGGATAGGGGAAAAGAACTTGTAACAAAAAAGGTGATAGATTTAGATACGAGTGAGGATATCCCTGATATCCCTAACCCTACAAATATGGTGAAGAAAAAACTAAAAAAATTCAGTGCAGAAATTCTTGCCATTTTGGTCAATCCAAATCTAACTTAGGAGACACTGGCAAGGAAAGAGGAATTGATGTGGCAAGCATGTTGTTTTGAAGTAAGCAGTAATGAATCTTTAGTTATAACAAAAGTTCAATAAAGGTTTATATTTTATACTCTTTTATGTCATGAACTAAAATATGTATGTGTTCTTGTTACAAGATTTTTTGTTTTCTCAAGTACCTGGTCATGGATATCGCAGTGAGGCCCGTACTAGAAGAACTCTAGACACCTCAAGTAAAATAATCCATAAGTTAACAAGTTAAAAGGAATTTTTTCTTTGGAACATTCAAAAACTTCATTGGATTTATTGATTAGAAGTATACGTTTTTCATTGGACTTACTGATACTGTAGATACAGCTATAGGAAAAGGTACAGTTACAACTAATTCAAAATTTCTAAGAAAATCTTCACTCAAACTTTATTGAAAGCTAATCTTACTTTTCTTATTTCAGAATGTCTTTGCTAACAATGTAGTGTCTAGGTCATCAAGTGTAGGCAACTCCTCCTAGAAGGTCGATTGACCATCCGAGATTGTCGAGTGCAATGTTGGCAACAAGGAGCATGCAAACATCGATGCCTTCACGATCTATGCCTGGTAAATCCTTGTTTTGTTATATTTGGTTGTGTTAATTATGATTTAATAATTTGTACTTTAATCTTGGGTGCATCTCATAGTGGATTAATTTTGTGGAGTAGGAGATACACTGGTGACTGCTACGCCAGATACAAATCAGAGTACCTATATTGGTGATAATTCACCACTATTTCCTGGATCTACCTGTGTTTCTAGCACGAGAGTTATGCAAACATCATTGTTGATTGATGATAAAGAATTGATGCCTTTAAAATTTCTTAAGCTTCCAAGTACTTTAAAATTATTATTATTTATATTGTAATTTTTATTTACTTATTCATAACAATTTTTGGATTGATGATCCCATGACATTTTTTTAGGAAATGATTTTTTTTATAAGATGCTTTATGACTTGACATTGAAGATATTTGGGCCCACCATACATACAAGGTGGAACATCATAAGTGAACTAACCCTATCCCACTATTTTTATTTCATATCATTAATTGGTACAATATTTTTCCTTTCATTTAGGCCTTTTCTTTTACTATATTTAAGGTACACAACTTTAGTTAATTTTTATATCTAACAATTTTTTATTTTTTCTTAAAAGGTGGAACTTACAAGAAAAAAAATTAAAAGATCAACTCATAAAATATTTAGAGCATGAGTTTTGTAGTAACATGTTTGAGGAGAAGAAAATTTTAGAAAAAGATGCCAAACATCTTAAGACTGTGAGGGACTCATATAGAAGGAGTCTCGTCCAGAACCCAAAGTACGAGCATCCTCCCTTTAGTTCAATGAGGCATTGGAATGAGTTCATTTTGGATTCAAAGGAGAAAGGGGATGCTCAAAGAAGAATTACACCATCAAATGAGAGAAGAAGGTATGCAATAGTATTAACTACTAGTAGAAAGTAATAATGCACTAATTAGTGATCTTTATATCTATATCATCTAACATATTTCAAACTTTTCATAAGTTTCAAGACACATCAAAGGCAACAAAGGCCAGACTGTAAAAGATTGGGCTGCACAAACTTGGCTCTTGTGGATATTCAAAAATTCAAGCACGAATTGTAAGTAGCAGCAAATGAATTCCGGATCAAAATTATTTATAAATTAAAAATAATTTCTTTTAAATTATTTTTTTTATTTATAGTTCTTTTAATTAATGAAATACTTGTAACACTAATATAAAATGGTGTGAATTTAACCCATGACATAGTTTTTATTGCAGCAGACCCCCCTTTGGTGCAGCAACGTCCTGTTCCTAAACACATGAGGAGGAGACATTTGTTGAGATCAGAAGCAGTAGAGGAGGGGAATGACAAGGATATTGATGCTCCGCTTAGCCATTACCTTAGAAAAGGGAGAAAGAAAAAAAAAAGAAATGATTGTAATTAACATTTTTTGCTAATGAAAGAATGTTGTCTTAATGGATGTAAATTTGTACTAGTAAATGTTGATGAATGATGTGTTAATGAATTATTCATGAATGTTGTGTGTTAATGAATTTTATGTGATTATAATGATTGAATGTTATATTTCAAAAATGGATGAATGAATGAATGTTATTAGATGTTAATGGGGAATTTAGAGTGATGTTAGGGGAGGGGAGGGGCCAAATGAACTTTCACCTTCAAGTGGTTGGCCTTGTTAAGTAGAGAATATTAAACTATTCTCGAAACCAAGTGAAGCTCAAACTAAACCAATGACGTAGATTCAATGGTCAAAAACACTTGCTTTTTATTCCATATTATTTCTCATTCACTTACTTTAAGAAATATTTTACTTCTTATTCACAAATTATTTCTCCACACACTTCTTATTCTATAGTTGTATCTTCATATTTGAAAGAGGAGACTCAATACTTCATAAGGAATGCATTGCTTTCCAAAGGAGACATCCTTTCATTTCTAATCACTTCTTTTACCAATGACCCCTATTTGGAATAACTTACTTTTTCTTTAATGCTTCCTTAGGAATTTTTGTCTTATTCACTATTTTGTCTTGCGTGCTACAATCCCAATCATGTTCCAACTCTGAGTTCTCACCACTTGGTAACACACCATCCTACACATCATGAGATCAATCTTCTCTTCAAGGCATACTAGCCCTTTGATCCTTCACCCTAACTCCAACATTCTTACACTTTCTATGACTGTCCACACACACTCACTCCCACTAGACTCTTGAATAGAGACTTAGCACTGAACCAAAGGATTCCTCTACACCCAATCCCCTATGGAACCCTTACTCCTTTGTTCATAGAACTACACCCTTGACCCTCTGGTCTACAAAGAAAAATACAATTGACTATCCTATAAGACAGTGACTTTGCAACTTGTGACTCCTTACTTGGGACATTCATCATACCATCCCCCCTAAGCATTTTTTTACTTTTAAACAAAAATTTTAAACAAGGTAATCCAACTTACAAAGTCACTATCATTCTAAGACAATCATGTCCACCTCTACAACTTTGATTGCTCTACTCTTGCAATGAGATTATCTGCCTTATTCAAGGTTCCTCCTTGTTTTAGACACATATATCTTCATCTCCCTTAATCCTCCATGTCCCAAACATATTTTAAGTATGGACAAAGCCTTCAAATTTTTGACTGTAACAATCAGCCCTCTTTTCTCTCTGTGACAATCCAATCACTCTTCTGACTCTATGGCATGTGCATTCATTTCATGATCCTCATAAAATGACCATGGATAATATAAAAAAATTCCTCTATCATCCCCCCACATGAAGAGTCCATATTCAACGTGAAACTATGCAAGGAATCACATATCTACACTCTCAGTTTACCCTACAAGAGGGTTTTGACTCTTTTCACCAAAAATCAGATTTCTCCCTCTATAAAACTCTAAATGGGATGTTTCCACCTCTCAATGAAAGATAGTGCATTCTTCTAACTCCTAAAACCAATAAGATTTCAATATAGATATATTAAGGTTACGTACAATGCAAGGAAAGTTACTGCATTTCTGGAAAATCAAAAAAGTGCAGAATTAAAATATCATTTTATTGCTTATAAACTTGGATATCTTTGTCTCTTCGACCAAGCACATGTTCTAATATCCTTTTAAAATGAAAATAGGTCTCTTTTAAGACCCAAAAAATGAACAACCACCTTTAGAACTTCCCTCAAATAGAATGAGACAGTTAAAACCAACTGTCTACTCAATTACAAGAATATAAAAATGTTGTCATATGTCCTCTTGCCTTCTTCTTGTACCTTCTTTTATTTTTTGGATTAGTACCCATCAAACAAATAATTAGAAACAAGAAGAAATCACAAGCTCCTTCCAACTTATGACCCTTTCCAACCATTTCCATCTTCACCATTCTAGGAATCTCCCTCATTGAAACATATACCTGCAATAAAATCAAAATAAGAATTCCGAAAAATAATTGAGTTCCTTCACATGTCCATACTTGGAGTTTAAACACCTTGATTGACCTTTTCTTGGCCCTTCATCACCATTTTATCTTTTTTGTTAGTCTCTTCACACCTTGAGACCACTGATGCTTCCTGCAACATCTCTTCATGCCCTTTCCATTTGTCTTGGCATTCTAACTCTCCTTTAGTGGCTATCTCATCAGCCTCATACCTCACTATTTTGGGGAAAAAATTATTCCCCATATTCTTCCCTATGTTCAATGGACATAGTATAGTCCCAATAAGAATCATCTCCTTCTCTTCAAGCCTTCCAAGACTTGAAATTTTTCTTTCTTTATCAGAATCTCTGTCCTTTACCTTTGTTCCAACCTTTTGAACCTTTTTGGCATTAGGCTCTCCTTTGTCTTCAACACTTGATTGTTGATCTTTTTTTCTTTGTCCTCCCAATGGACAACTTGTCTTCACCTCATCCTTTTCTAGGATCTCTCCCTCATGCACATTTTCATTCTCTATGGATGCTTTCTCCAAAGCACCATTCTTCTTCATCAACTAATCTATATCACCATGTTCTTCTTTCCTTAGGAACCTTTTCCTCTCAAAGATTCCAATGCTCTCTGACACCTTCCAAGATTCCTTGTTAAGTATACTCACTATTCCATAGACATTATTCATTTTTCCTTTAGTAATAATCGCTACTCCTTAAGTATATTGATTGCTACTTTTGACATGGGCTTTCTGCCTTTAATACTATCATTTTTGTTCTTAACCTTTCTAGTTATCTTCAAAACATAAGCTCTACCTTGTTGCTTCTAATCATGCATGGGTATCTGTTAGTAAAGGTAATCACTACCTTTCTGAATGTTAACCACTCCTCATTATATTTTCTATCTGTAATGATGATTTCTAATATTTGTATGCTCTTCTTATGCTTGATAACTTTAATTGCATGGTTCATGGGTCTACGTTTTAACTGCACATATAGTTTTTAGCTTCAAATGCAAGGGTCTCTTCTATGATGAATATTATTTGTAATAACGAAGTATAATATTTTTTCTTTGGAATTGTCGAATCTAACATGAAATTCTCTTCAAATATTTTGTGTAGATATCATTTCAGCGTCTGCTTCAAAAGTGGGCAAGTGATAGATCTATGTGGGAATATCCATTTGCTATAGCTGGTGTAAACATAACATTCATGCTTATCCAAATGCTATATCTTTGATCTGGTGTATATTCTTCTTGTTCAACTGCATTTCCTTCGTGTTGATATTTGAATAAGTAAGCATGAATGTCTCATCCATTTTGTTCATTGAGTCCAAAGATTCTATATCATTATATATTGATTCTGATTGATATGGTCTGAACTTGTTTTTCTAAAATCCTCTTTTTTAAGAATTGTATCTTCAAGACATTTCCATATGATGGTGGTTGTGAGCTATGGCAACATTTGTGTGTGTGAAAATTGTACCTGATCTATAAACACAACACTTCAGTAAAACATTAGAGGTTAGTAAAAATCAAAATCATGCAAAATTGAAAACTATCTAACCAAGCAATTCACTACCTTCTAGTAGGTGCGAGATTAATGTTCTCAGATTGTTATCGAGATCAGTGACCTAGATGACACCTAAATGAAGGATTTGAATGCAATTGATCTAGATATGAAATATGAATGCAATTAATCTATATTTTTTGGATTTTTTATGCAATGATATGAAAACTTGATATGGAATCTATGCTAATATAGAAAATTGATATGCTATGAATTGATCTAACAATGATATAAAAAAGAATCTAAATGAATGTAAAAAAAAAAAACAAATTGATCTCACAATAGCCTTGATTCGCAATAAGCTTTGATTCTCCAAATTCCAATTCTTCAAAATAGTTGTGCAATTCGTAGATGACTTTGGCAAAGTAAGCTTGCAAAATTATGAGATGATGTGGATGCAAATTTGAGAGATGAATTATGAAGATCTGAGCCTTGGTTTTATAGAAATCCAGGGCTTTGGAGGTGCATGAAAAAAAGCCATAAATCACTCAAATAACTCAAGTTGATTTTTGAGTTATTTTTAAATAAAGATAATTAAGTCACAAAAATCATGCAAAAGCACAGTTCAACTCGAATTAGAAGTTTAGATCAACTTTAAAACTCAAAAAGATGTTGAGTTTCAAAAAGCTAACAACTTGCATTGATTTTCCAATTTGAGTTTAACCGGTCCTTGAATGTGCACATGGATAATTATGATTTAATAAATAAATAAAGTGATTTATTCTCAACTTAACTGATTTTTGAAATAAAATAATTAATTTATGGGTTAATTAACTATTTTATCAAACTTTTATTAAAAATTATATTATTAAATAATGACAACCTGCTTTAATTAATTAAATAAGAATTTAATCAATTATTCATAGGATATTGGATTTATTGTCAAAATTAAATAATACAATTAATAATAGATAGAATTAAATTTAATTACATAATTAAGTGGCAAGATATTAAATCTAATTAATTAAATATGAAAATATTCAATTAATCAAACTTAGGATAAATGTGATTTATCGCCAAATAATCATTAAATTAGAGATAATTAGATAATTAGGAATATTGCTAGGAATATTCCCTCATGCAGAATTTAAGATAATCAATTAGGATTCGATGATGTTTTAGATGTGCCTTAGATTAGGACTTTGATGTTGATTTCATTTGAATTGTTGATATAGAAGATTAATGAACTTATAGCCCATTTTTCAGGTATTACATTTTGCCCCTCTTTGAATTACTATGTGAAGCGCAGTGGTTCAAAGAAAGTTTGTGTTTGATAGAGATATGAAACTGATTTGAAATTGATAATTGATATGAGATAGAAGCTGATTGATATTGATTTGATATGAAGATAATAGGTCCTGAATGACCAAAGATAATGTTCACTATAACAGCAAATGAACCTATGATTGCAAAAAAGTTTCAAAATGCCTAATTCCAAACCTTAGGATTGCAAAGAAGTGAGTGACCGGTTCTAGACTTGATTATCTTAGCAGAACTAGCAGGTATCACATCTGAATCCTTCAGTTGCCGAAGAACCAAGGAAAGAACACTATGATCTGATGGTTGCAAAAATTGATACAGTTTGCAAGATTAAGAGAATACCAGATTGATATGGATCTTGATGAATCTAATATGCCCCAAGTGATGATAGATTTACCCCAAGCAATGAGGTCTTTTGATGAATCAGTAACTAGATGTGATTGTTTGTCTTGATCACTGATGAAAGATAACAGATAGAAATTGATTTACAGACTTTGAATGATGTGCAATATCATGCCCCCTTCAGGATTAAAATTGAAATCTGACAAGAAAAGTCAGTGTTGATAGTTTAGAAGCATATTAATTGATTTGAAAAGTGGTTAAACACGTCTGAGAATGCATTCTGCATCGTTTGGAGGTCCAAAAGACCAAGTTTGACTAGGTGAAACTATGAGTTGACCATAGTTGACCAAGTTGAAATTTTGATAGTTTGATGTTAGATAATCAGTTAAGTTGAATACTGGATTTCTGTGATGATTAAAGGTTGATTATGCAAGCAGTTTACAATATGAATGATCTCAGATTTTGATTTTGATCCCAAAAAAGGATTCTACTTGCTATTTCGTTGGAGGAACCTTCGTGTGAGATTCAGCTCTTGTTAGACTTGAAGATACGAGTGGAGAATTGTTTAAGCATTGAAGTTCGTTTAGCCATTGTGAGATCATGCAACATGCAAAATGAAATGAGACATGCAAAATGTACGGGAACCTTCATGTGTGTGAAAATTGTACCTAATCTGTAGACACAACACTTCAGTAAAACATTAGAGGTTAGCAAAAATCAAAATCATGCAAAATGAAATCTAATTTAACCAAGCGATTTACTGCCTTCTAGTAGGTGCGAGATTAATGTTCTCAAATTGTTATCGAGATCAGTGACCTAGACGACACCTAAATGAAGGATTTGAATGCAATTGATCTAGATATGAAATATGAATGCAATTAATCTATATTTTTGGATATTTCTATGCAATAATAATGATGAAAACTGATATGAATCTATGCTAATATGAAAATTGATATGCTAAAATGATCTAACAATGATATGAAAAAGAATCTAAATGAATGTAAGATAAACAAATTGATCTCACAATAGCCTTGATTCACAATAAGCTTTGATTCTCCAAATTCCAATACTTCAAAATAGTTGTGCAATTCGTAGACGACTTTGGCAAAGTAAGCTTGCAAAATTATGAGATGTTGTGGATGCAAATTTGAGAGATGAATTATGAAGAGTTGAGCCTTGGTTTTATAGAAATCCAGGGCTTTGGAGGTGCATGGGAAAAAGCCATAAATCACTCAAATAACTCAAGTTGATTTTTGAGTTATCTGATAATAAAGATAATTTAGTCACAAAAACATGCAAAAGCTAAGCTTTAACTCAAAATAGAGTTTAGCTTTA